>JASTWL010000267.1:0-252506 GCA_035220575.1 Temnothorax rugatulus
GTGAGTTAGTTTGGTAGAGTGAGTTTAGTTTGGCGGAGTTTGTTAGTTTGACAGAGTTTGTTTGGCGGAGTTCGTTTGGCAGAGTTTGTTTGACAGAGTGAGTTAGTTTGGCAGAATATTTCCAGAATATTTGTACTGTTCTTATAATTAAATATTATTTACAGTAAACTTGACGGAACATCAAAAAAGTGTACACACCATGATAAATCATCCCACGTTTTGGGCAAGACCGCAGTGCAATATTTTTAAGAAAAAAGAAGAAGATATTAAACAAATCTGGAGTAAATTAGAAAATGCTGAAGAGATTGATTTGTTATTAATTATATACGAACTGTCCGAGTTAGTGGGAAAACAAATAAATTTATAAACATGATTTACTTTATGTTTATCTTTTAATTTTCCTGAATGTTCCACAGACTTCCAATTCTTTGATTTCTCATGACTCATACATCTTCTATTTGCACAATACATGATTTATATTTTTCATCTTGCTACACAGTTGTCTCCTTTAAGAATCGATCCTCAATTTTTGGAGAAACTTCATATTTCCATATCAGATCTGAAATCCAAATAACCATATTTGTTGAGTAAAATATTGGCAGTAAATCCTGTTTGTTGAAGGATAAGAAACATACATCATTCAGTAGCCTACATGACAAGATAGTGATAAACTTTGATTATATCTGTCAAAAGCGTCTATGAAAAAATGATAATAAAATGATTTTACAAACTTGCTCTCTCGTCAATCTGTCGTCGCATTGCTACTGATAGCTATTTGACGTTAGAATGTGACTTCTGCTTATTAGGACACACTCGACAGTAGCCTCAGAATTTGGCAACCTTACTCCGTACAGAATTGTTCTCCAGCGATTGATATTCTGCAAGCATATATATGGATGGCTGGAAAACTGAAAAAAAAATCAAAGAAAAGAATCGGTTCAACAACTCCTACAATTACAGAAAGCACATAGATACCTAATCTTTTCTTTTATGAATATTAGCTACTTATCTGATATATATTTGTTGATGACAATGATTCTAGTGAGCAAGCGAATTGATTCCAGTGTGAAGAACTATGCCACAACCATAAGTGGTATTTACTGCGACAGGTCAAAACACTGAAAAATAAAAATTATTAATTACATATAATTATTGTTAATCCACTTGCATACATATATACACATACACAATCGTACATACATGATGATATTTAAATATCATCCCAGTCGACACAGAGCATTAGTGACATTACCTCTACGTTATAATTTCGCATTCAGTAATTTTAATGTAATACAACAACATATGTTAATTACATTTACATTGAATGCGAAATTATAATGTACATGTAATGTCACTGATGCTCTGTGTCGACTAGAATCGTTTTTCACCTTATTCACGTTATTCGCTTTATATTCTCACTTAATTTCTTTTTACTTATATTTTTAGTAATTTATCATCTTTATTAAATTTTATTTTAATAAAATACTACAATGTATTTTATACTTACATTTGGATGTACAGCAGTAATACGATTTATGCTATTTAAATACACACGCGCGCACATATGTCAAAGAGGTACGTAAACTGACAGCTTTACTACTTAAACAGTGGTACTAACTCTTAGAAACTAAAATTAATCGTATAGAGATTTTCGTTCGTACCAACATTACTTCCACCACTTTTCGGGAAACTGTCGCCTAACCGCTGCTTCCGTCAGCGCGTCATCCGTTATGTCCATATTAAAGGCCTTGGCACATAGAAAAACATAAGTAGTAAAACTCAAGCAGTAAGCAAATCAGCCAATCACAGTCAAGAACTTAAGGCACGGCCCTAAGCGGTAGCGAATCCATACTGTTGATTTCTTACTGCTTAAGTTTTACTGCTTAAGTTTTTCTATGTGCCAAGGCCCTAAGACCGGTCTACAATGGATGTTGTAAGTCGTGAGTCGTAAGAATTGGCCAATCACAGACCACTGTTACACGCCACCCTTAATCGGGTTTAATAACATCGGTAGTCCTCAGGCTGGCAAATCACAGCTATTCCCTTCTTCTGAAGAATGAGTGTGATTGGTTAGTCTAAACCCCCTTGCACAATGCCAGGCAACAGGCAATAGGAACAGGGAATAGAAATCAGAAATCATGTATAAATGCAGAATAAACAGTAACACAGGCAATAGACACAGAGTTTCCGTCACGTTGGAAATTCTGTGCCTATTGCCTGTTGCCAAGCAATCATAGCATTCGAATTTTTTAGGTTGTAATTAATGGCCGCGTTCAGCAGACACAACTGTTAAGTTCGTTTTATTAGATGCTTTCCATTTACATCAAAACTCAGATAAATCTCACTTCAACATTCATGTTAAAGAAAGACAGAAGTAAGATTTATCTGAGCTTTGATGTAAATGGAAAGCATCTATTAACACTCTGCGTTGATTGATTGGTTCTAAAAGTAAGAGCCAATCACGTTTGACTGCTACTGAGCGGCTTGGGCCCGGTTTCACCAACGTGATTTAATCTAATCGGTCGATTAAATTCACTCTTCATCTCGTTCTAACTGTCCTTTAGAAAGAGACAAAGAGTGAATTTAATCGACCGATTAGATTAAATCACGTTGGTGAACCGGGCCTTGGTCTGCTGAACGCGCCCAATGATTTTTTGGTTATTTCCTGTTCCTATTGCTTGTTGCCTGGCATTGTGCAAGGGGCTTTAAGGCTGATTTATAGGGCTGGTATTCATAGTCTTCAAGACCGTCTTAAGTAATGTCTTAAGACGCTAATACGGCTCTGTGATTGGTTCATGACATCTTAAGAATGAACTTAAGACGGTCTCAAATAACTATGAATACCGGCCATAGAGGCCGTAACCGTTGATTTAAGCCGTAATCTTTAAGAAATTGACCAATCACAGCCGATTATTCTTCTCACATTCGACTGTGATTGGTCAATTTCTTAAAGATTACAGCTTAAATCAACGGTTACGCTATTTTTCCCTACCTTAAAGTATTTTAAAAAATGTAAAAAAATTCATGAAACTTATAGTAATTTTGATAAACATTGTTTACTTAATATCTTCTGACAGGCTGGAAAGTTTTATAGTTACGAGCAGATATCACTTTGGCTCGAACGCTGTATGCAGCTTAAGGGTTAATCGTTTATTAGTTTATTTATTTATTCCGTTTTTCTTGCCTTAATTGAGTTACGTAGGTTTAATTGTCATTAATTAATTAATTTATTTAAGGTTTTATTATATTTCATTAAATATATATTTAAAATTTTACATGATTTACGCATTTTTATTTCTTATAATCGAATTTCACTTTAAAGTAAGCGCCTACAAAACGAGTCGCCAATGAGTATCTTATGTAAATTAATATGGCGATTTTATGCTGGATGCTCATTGGTTTAGCGGTTTTATGCTACGCTTATGTTAAACTATGCATTTTGTGTGCGATGGCCTTTAAGCGGGGAGCATACACTTCTGCACAACGCATAATGCGTAAGCATAAGAAAACTGATTGGTCTATTTCCTTATGCACATGTGTATGGACCAATCAATTTTCTTATGCTTACGCATTATTCGTTGTGCAGAAGTGTGTGTTTCTCGCATAGGTCGCATAAGCATAGCATAAGACAGCTGGACCAATGAGCATCTTATGTAAATCAATATGGCGACTTTATGCTGGATGCTCATTGGTTTAGCGGTCTTATGTTACGCTTATGCTAAAGCCGGCATTCATAGTTGGTTCTTATTTTAAGATCGTCTTAAGTAATGTCTTAAGATGCTAATACAGCTCTGATTGGTTAATGGCATCTTAAAATCGTACTTAAGACGGACTTAAGTATAAGATTCGACTATGAATACCGGCCTAAGGCCGGTATTCATAGTCGATTCTTATTTCAAGACCGTCTTAAGTGATGTCTTAAGATGCTAATACGGCCCTCTGATTGGTGATGACGCCTTAAGACTGTACTTAAGACGATCTTGTATAAGATTCGACTATGAATACCGGCCTAAGCTATGCAATTTTGTGTGCGATGGCCTTTACACCATGATATAACCCATGGGCGCTGGCGTGTCACGTTTTAAGTCCGCCTTAAGATTTCCGTTGCTGCGCATGTCGTGCCGTGTATGTATACATATATACAGCTGTCGCGCATGGTCGCGCATATCAATACATGTGGAGACGAGATCAACAGTGATCAACAGTTGATCGTTTTTAACAAAATTGTGCATGAATAAGACAACGCGTTTGCCTGGTTTGTCACAGTTTGGTCGGCCTGTTGAACGTTATTTTACATCTCCGAATTTCCTTCGAAAGCAGTACGATGGAACTGGTCAAAACGGTCGCTCCTAAAGTTAGTATATTTATCTTCGTCATACAGAGCCTAAAATGTGCTTGAAATTTTGGTGATGCATTAACTGAATCTAAAGTCAATAAATATAAGTTAATAGTGAATGTACTGGCGAAACGAAAAGATGAACTAAGCATATTTTGAACATAAAATATATATTATTTTTTAAATAAAGAGGACCGTTTACACAATCAGAATACAAAAGAAGAAAGAATGAAATAGAGGGATGATAATTTTTTTTTCTTGTCAACAGATCAAGGACAGGAGGAAACCTTTGCACACGCTGCAGCCAGCAGCCACCGATAAAGACACTTTGGTTGGTGCTGACAGGATTCCCAGATCTTACAAATCAAAAGAGGCCAAAACAAAACAGTAAGTTATCTTTAAACAAGCATTTATTATGACAACGCATTATGAAAAAAGGTTATTAGAAGTACAGATTGTAAATACAGTGTGTTTCTTAGGGATATAATAAAAACAGTGAAAAAAGATACTTCAAAATGCACAAAAGTAACTAAGGAGAATAAGGCTGTCCAGACTACACGAGAGAAGATACAAATTGAAGTAGAAGATTTAACATCAGGTATACTCAAAATCGCATTTTTTTTCTTTACTTTTCATATATTCTTTTGATATTTATTTTAAATCTGGATTTTGTCAAAAGGATAAACTTTTATCAAAGTATTTTATCTGATTTAGACAATCCTAGTGAGAACTATTGGCAAATTCTGGCTGAAAGAAGACAAACGGCACTTGTGGATGCCTTAGAAGAAAATAAGAAGCTTGTACAACAGATTGAAAAGTTGGAAGAGGAAAATCATGTTTACAAGGAAATTTTGGATGAGACGAGAACACTTGTTGAAGTACTACAGGTAATGTTGCCTACAATATTGTATTAATATTGTTTTGAAATCATTACTACTTTACGCATTATTAATAATAAGAGAACATTAATAATAAGAGAATTTACACATTATGTTTTATTGTAGGAGCAAATCGAAGACGACAGAAACGATATAAATAATTCGTTAGATGACAGTGCTCTTTGATTTGAGTTTGCTCATTGAATTCCTCAAACAATGTACTAGTGACTACGCTGATAATTTATTAAAAAATATTTGTAATTTTAGCAAAGTGTTAAAAGTATTTGGTTGCCATTTGCACATCTAGCCATTCAACATTTTAAAGTTTAACGTAAACAAATAACATTTTTTTTCTCTTGTAATAGAGTTATTTAACACTTTATATTAATATCGCAAATTGTTAACCGTTAATGTTAGAGATATACAAGTAACAAAAATTAAAATTAATCAGCTTTTTAACATGACGATTATAATATGACGATAAGAGGACAGAATACAAAATTTTCTGTTTTATAATATCTTCATAACAAAGAGCAGTTTTGCCTGTTCCAGTAAATATATTCCAAGTGCCAAGTGAAGTTATTAGGTATAAACGTATTAATGTGTTTAGCTATTAAGAATTAAAAAGTTATTTAATCTAAAATTAAGAAATTTTTGTACGTTTTGTGTGTATAATAAATCTTTATTTTATGATAATCATTAATAATGTCTTAAATATTAAATTGTAAACATAAGACATTTAAAACACAGTGGTCTCAGAAATTCTTATAACGCTTTATTTAAGGCTCTTGGCTTACCAATTACAAATATATTAAATTATGACTTTTTTTAGATATGATTCATGTTTGTAATACATGTTAGAATGAGATGATTTATTGCGTGAAAAGAGTCGTTATGTATAATTATATATTATTTAAAATTATAGTTATGAAACTATATAATTGTGATTATAATTACTTTATCATGTCTTAAGTCTTGTGTCCACGATATTAGAAATCGCTCCGAGATCTCGGACGGAAAAAGAATTGACCAATCGCATTTAAACAATTTGGCCAATTGACCAATGCGATTGATCAATTCTTTCTCCGTTCGACATCTCGGGGCAATCTCTAACATCGTGGACACAAGGCTTTAGTTTGTGTTTATCCAATAAGTTAATGAAAAATGCGAGTGATAAGGAGAGAATTCGTCTGAAAATGACAACTAAATCCATGCACTGTTTTAGGCAATTATTATAAGACAGAAAATGATCCAAAGCAATCGGCCATTGTAGTTACTTCTCAAGAACAAATTAAAAATAAGAAAAAGTATAACAGAAATGTTGAATGTTTCAATAAGTATTATCTTCCTATGAAGTCTTATTAATATAACAATTGCATCTTTATCTTAAATAGAAATGATTTTTTTATGTAAATTAATTTCGAGGAATATTCTATATAAAAAATGTTGTTACAAAAAATATAGTAATACGTTCCATTGTAAATTTCATATTTTTCTCAAAGATAACTGTGAGTACGTGCAATTACTAATTTATTTTATTTAAAGTAAGGAATGAGGAATGGATATTTTCAAGAAAGAGTAGTGTAAAACAGTAATTTTGTGATTAATAATTTTTTAATGAAGTGTGACCGATACAAAATATTATTGAGCTATTTTTAATATTGTCAAAAATTAACTATGTATCAGTTTAAGTATTCCCGAAATGGGTTACAATTCACTTCAGACTCCTTTACTTACAATTTTCAATTCAATCATTAATTTCTAAACCTAGACATACACGGTTGAGGATCAAACCCATTCAATACAAATCGACCGCTCTCGCGCGGAGCCATACATCTCATTAAGAATGAGCTATTTTCGAAAGAGTACTAACTTTAATTAAGCCGTTCCTATATACTACGATATATACATTGCGCAATGTATAGCTTGTGTCAACAGGCTCTCTCTCTCTCTAGACGGTAGTCCAGATTGCAAATTAGGCCGCAATCTGGATAGCAGATCAAGTCGCAGAGATTCAAATGGAGATCCAGATGGATCAAACAGGTGGTTCAGAAGGTGGTTTAGACGTTGAGCCAGTCAGCGAACCAAGCAGCAGTCCACGTAGCACACTAGGTAGTGGACCAAGTAATAGGCCTGATACTGGACCAAGTATCAGGCAGTGAACTATAAATGGTGATCCAAGCGGCAGTCGAGACGGTCGACCAGGCGGTGGACCAAGCAATGGTGAGCCAAAACCACGTCGGTCTAAGTGGTGATGTAGGCAACGATGGCTATCCAGGCGATGGTCCAAGCAGCTGTTCGAGCTAACTTCCAGCTCCTCCTTCTTGCACTGTAGCTCATGTAACTGACAATTAAACTACATGAGCTACAGTGTAAAAAAGAGAAACTGAAAGACCGAACCAAAGAAAGAATGTCTAATAATACTTTAGAAAATAACAACGTTGTAGCTAGAGACTAGAGACTTCAAGATTGCAAATCTTTTTACTACACCGATCGTAGTGATGGTACACCTCCCAAATAATCAACATACTAGTATACAAGTATGGAAAAGACTTACTTTAAGGAATATGCATCAATAACCAAGGCCAGAAAACGTCGGCAATCAACTGCGAACTGTGCAGTTTATGACGTTAGAGACGTCATTATGACAGAATTAATACGTCATTTGACGTCACTCTGCTACCTGAATTATTTTATGCAAATACGATTATGCACGATTTCTCAGGGTCAATTTCACCAACGTCGGTTAACTGTAACCTTCGGTTAAATTCTCTTTCTTAAGGCTGATAGCAAAGAAACGTAGGCTCTATCGTAGGCTGCGGTCCACTTGACGCTACAAATGCTTTGAAGCGTTCCTCTTCTCTTTCTTTCTTCATTGAAAGAAAGGAGAAGAGGAATGCTTCGAAGCATTTGTAGCATCAAGTGGACCGCAGCCGTAATCATAAACGTAAAGCAAGATAGAGAAAACCATATACGTAACTACGTTCGTATCGTCACATATCAACGCGATCGATAGCTTTTTCATGATTTTATAGGTTTTCGTATACGGTTTTCTCGAGATCTGCCTTGCTTTACGTTCATGATTACGATAGACGTAAAAACCTATGTTTTGTTTTCTACCATCAGCCTACGGCTGCGTTCGGAAATGTATACCCGGGCGAGTAGTGACGCGGGCAGGGTGCAAGTAGTTTCTGAATGAGAAATACATAATAATCAAAAAATATAATAGGAAAATGTAATTATAGAATTCGAAGTATAGGTTCCAATGGAAAATCCGTACGAATAAACCGGGCTAACTAAGCATGGCGCAGACGAGTTGCTCAAACGAGAGTACGGGTCTCACCTTAATCGCACCGGAGAGCGGTTACAATGTATCTGTTCTCATAGATTTGGAAAAATTACCAGAGGATTGGGAGGCATTAGTGAGGAAAGTTGTCCTGTTGAAGAGGCATTGTTTCGCCGGTGTCTTCGAAAAATACTTCGACTTCCAGGAAGAATATACTGCGATATTGGATTACAGCTCTCTTTTGCCCTTTCGAAGACACTGGGCGGGCCAGTACAAAAGAGAGATGTAATCCAATATCGAGACGAGGAAACGATGTATGCGGAAGCTAAAAGCGACAGAGTCACAGTAGTATTCAGTACAATATTCAAGGATAAAGATGATATGGTCATCGGCAAACTGTTTCTTCAAGAATTGAAAGAGGGTAGGCGCGCGAGCCATACCGCCCCTATTACACCTAACCGATTTTATTGTCACTTATGTTAAATATATTTTCTTGCCATATATGTTAAATATATGTTGGAGGGGCTACCGCCCCTCCTCCGCAAGCAGGGGTGGACCTCGGTTCGCGTGAAAAGTCATAGATATTTTGTCAACAATTGAATTGACCGACTTATTATTACCGTTAACGAGGCTGAGAAATTCGTGTAGTTGCATGGTGAAATCTTGTAACGAATTGTGCAAAATCGATCAATTTAATCGTTGACAAAATACCCATAACTTTCCACGCGAACTGAGGTCCACCCCCCGCGGTAGCCCCTCCCCCGCCTACATGTGTACTGTCTATACACACATATCAGCAAATTACTTTTCTTAGAACTAATGTGACTTTATAATACCTAAAAAAAGAATTGAAATTGTGAAACTTTAATTTTTATTGCTATTTCTTCTGAACTAATGCCGTCCCCCACTTTTTATAATTACTCAGAAAGACCTCCCCTATATAATATATTTAAGCGGCGATAAAATTGGTGAGGTGTAACCTTTTATGCAAATTTACCTAAAAATCAACTATGCGCAGCTTTACGTCAATCCGTTTTTTGTTTCCTGTGTACTGGCTCTCGTCTCCAAACCGGAGACGAAACGGCCAGCAGCTACTTTAGGCTGCATTCCGATATTCACTATTAGTACTGAAAATCTATATTTTTCTGTATTTTACGTCACATATAGATTTTCAGTACTGACAGTTGCTGACAGAATAAATATCGGAATGTGCAGCCAGAGGACTTGAGAAGGTATTGCGAAGCACAGTGCGAGGTACCTTCTCAAGATTCAATAGAAAATAGTTATAACACTTGGTGTATAATAGAATGTCATTAATGTTACACATTATCAAATGTCGGACCGATTATTGTGAACTAATAGATACTGCGGTGTATATACGAGGCCATAGATTATTGTTATGTGTGCGGGAGCATAATGAATTAAACTAAAATTAAATGTATATATGTAACATAACAGTATATGTAATGCAAAACAATTTCACTTAATAAAGTATAAAAAATGTTTCTCTATGCCGGTTCAAACAAGAGAGAACCGACCGGCAGTCCACGTAATCACAAGATTACGAGAACGCAGACGCAGATAAAGGATATAAGCCGGCATGGAGCGAAGGACCGGACACATTTATTATAGTTTTACCTCCAGAGCATAGCCTGCATAGCTCGACATATCTTCATTTTCATTTCGGTACTTCGAGCATCCCGTCGTCGATCTCGCAGCTCGCAAGAGATTTCGACTTCGACTTCGAGGTCCATGCCAAAATTGTTGTCGTAGCTGTAGAGTCCTCTAAAAGACTTCTACGAATAAATTACTTTTATATTACTGCTTCATTTTGATTTCATGAGTACCGCGGTAATGCGATATCACCCGGCGAGCCGCGAATACCGGGACTTGGCTATTATACTCCTGAATTTCGCCCAATATCCAGGAGGCACCGTTCACGACGCAAACATCCTTTGCGCCACGCAGTCCTCAGCACGGTCGCTTACACCTTGACTTAGGATCCGCGAGTACCTAGTGTTCCGCGGTAGTGTTACACCCGTGCTGTCATTTTTTATAAGAAGAAGAACCTTGACTTAGGATCCACACAAGTATCGCGAAAGCGCGATTTTCCTCAATGTACTCCTGGACAGTCCTGGATCTCGGTCATCCATCCCAGGAGGCACCGTTCACGACGCAAACATCCTTTGCGCCACGCAGTCCTCGGCACGGTCGCTCACACCTTGACTTAGGATCCACACGACTATCGCGAAAGCGCGATTTCCCTCAATGTACTCCTGGACAGTCCTGAATCTCGCTCATCCATCCCGAGAGGCACCGTTCACGACGCAAACATCCTTTGCGCCACGCAGTCCTCGGCACGGTCGCTTACACCTTGACTTAGGATCCGCGAGTACCGCGGAAGAGCGATATGAGCAGAATCGCGAGATAGCTGTACGTGCCTAGTGTACTCCTGGATCTCGCTCAGTATCCAGGAGGCACCGTTCGCCAACGCAGCACCCCCTGCGTCACGCAGCCTTCGGCACGGTCGCTTACACCTTGACTTGGGGAGTTTCTCTTAGTTGGTCGCAGATGCACCCCTGAGCGGATGAAGCTGCATGCGACTCTAAGCCCCACCACCTCTCCAAGGTGGAAACTCTTCGGTGGGGTATAAACAAGAAAAAGATAAAATGCGTGTATGTGTGCAATGTAAAAGAATTTAAAAAATGATATGTATGCATATTATGTATAAGAAAAAAATAATTATAGTCTATCTAAATTATAGTCTATCTATAGTATAACGCACAAAAAATTTATTTTATAGCGACTCTGTTCTCAACTCCCTTTGTGTCTCACCTAATAACTATAGTTAGTTGTGATTTAATAATTGATTTAATAAATTAAATTAGTTGATTTAGATTTATTAATTTAATAATAATATTATTGTCCATTAAATCTACACGTCTAAATGTATGTTGCAGCTACGTACAGGTCAGTATGACGGGTTGCCCATTCGTGCAGGCGCGCATGGTCATTCACAGCTATATTCACTTTGACGCATTATATGTGAGTGACTATGATTATCTGATTATAATGTGCCGAAGCCTACGCAGCGGTGACCATGCGCGCCTGTACGAATGGGCAACCCGTCATGCTGACCTGTATGTCGGTGCAACAATTTATTATCAACTAATATTATAATAATATAAATAGACTCAGTGAACCAATTATAATGCATGTCAAATGTCAATAATGTTTTAATGAAAGAAGTAAACAGAGAGAAAATTTTGAAAAGACTCTTTTCTCACTCATACGTACTGATGTTTGCGAGCAACAGGTGATCATATGCTCGCTGTGCGAAGTAGTACCTAGTAGTACCTAGTAGTAGTAGATATCAGCTGTTCGGTTATTTTATAGCGGCTGTTTTCTCAACTCCCTTTGTGTCTCATTATAACAATGGGAGCTACCCCTATTGGTTATAAAAAAATGGTGTGACCCCAAATTTATCTCTTTTTTTGTATTATTCAGACGTCGCTTTTTCACGGTTCACGCTCAGTTTATTTATTATTCATAGTAATGTTTTAAAGATCGCCTTATTAAGTACAATCTCGCGATGTTATATAGATTTTTTATTGGCTCGATGGAATCTTAAAATTACTTACAATCAAATTAAAGATAAATTTTTCTTATCTTTAAAAATAGATAATGGAATCTTATTAAAACTATACTTTAGGATCAAACTTAAGACAATCTTAAAGATAATTTTTTCTTCAAGATTTTATTTTAGACCACTAATTTGTTCGATTAAATCAAATATTATTTACTTTATTCTGCAAAAGCAGTAAGCTTGATTTATTCTTACCTTATTTGGTTTTTTATTCAATCATGAAAATTTTTCCCAAGTTACCTTGAGTGTTCACTGAGCTTCTTTTACATCATTCTTATGTCATCAACCCTTCACTTGCACTGATAATCTGCAAAAGAATAAGTGATATGAGCGAATGGATATTTATAGTAATTTATGCAAAAAGTGATATTGGTGCCTGGACATTTAAAACAAAATTAATTACGATTGCGGATTTATTCTTTATTTTGAAATTAATGACTCGCTTTAATATGTTTATATTTGTGATAAAAACATAATGTAAACGTCTTAATCGATGAAAAATTTAATATTAACATTACCTCATTCTTAGTGAAATAAATATTAGATATTTTATGAATAAAAGAAATTAGATGCTGTGTTTTTGCACTTAATATCATCATGTGTAATAATTTTCATAATCCTAGAACAAAATCAACGCATGTCTGTTGAATTTGCTGTAATTAAGACTATATTTTATTTAAATTAATTTTCAATTCACGAACAGGGTCACCTTAGTGCAGACCGTCGTCCTTGATCTAATTATAGCTATAATCTAAAATTCTGAAATAAAATGGACGGTCTAATTTAATGTTTTAACAGTTGTAACAGTTTAACAGTTATTTTAATTTTATTTCCGTTACACAATCATTTTTATAAATGCTTCTTATGTTTACAATGAAACATATGATTACATTTAAGGAGAAAAAGGAAGCAGAAAGAAACGAAATAAATATAAGAAATTCATCCAGAATATGTAATATATTAATGTTATATGTAATAATACGTCAATGATGTAATATGTCAATGTAATAGGTACAAGAATATATATGTGATGTGTCATGATATGTAATGTCATCTGTAAGTAAATTTTTCACATTTATTTTGTTTTATTTATTCTTTGTTTCCTTCTCGTTTTCTTTAAATGAGTTTATATATATTTGCTTCACTGCATTAAATATTAATAAGTACAAAGTATAATTTAACAAAATTACCTGTTAGAGTGACAGATGTGTAACGTCTGACTCGCGTCTCGCCGATAACGTTATTGCTTCAATCGAAGTTGCCCAGAATATCCAGGACCCGCCTGGAAGTAGCTATAAACTCCTGCTATATTGATTTTCTCACGACTGGAGGGGATATTCTGACGTCACATGGAAAGGGATAACCAGGGGATGAGAATCCAGGTTGAATGTTGAAATTGGAGCAGCGATATTCGACATCAATTTCCTATCGATATCGGAGTAAATTCAAATTTAAAAGTCAAATAGTCGAAGAGTTCCTAAATGAAATAATATATCAAATTCACTATTAGATGTAATGTCCAAAAAAACTGAATTTTTATTTCCAGTCATTTTGAGCGGGATAATATGAAGGGAAATATGTCCTAGAGACCCGATATTCAATAGATCAGATTTCTTTGGAAGTAAAAACTTAGATTTAATATTATTATGTCATTTGTTGAGAAATTGGCTAATTGCAATGTAAATCGAATAATTAAAAATATATATTAATATCTTTTTACTAGCAACGCAGTAATGCAATATATTGATGTACGTTAATCTTATTCATCTTTAATCTCTCTAATTTGGCGTAGTATTACTTACTGCGTTGCTAGTAAAAAGATATTAATATTTTTAATTATTCGATTTACATTGCAATTAGCCAATTTTTCAACAAATAACATAATAATATTAAATCTAAGTTTTTACTTATTCCAAAGAAATCTGATTAACTAAAATAAAAGCCTATTAAACAAACAACTACTTTAATATGAATCTAAATAGATTGTTCAAAAAAGGCTGTTAAAATGGAATAAGCTAGAACTTATCATAAGTTAACATTAATTTTTAAATAATTTTTAGAAACAGATAAATACTGAGTGCATAAAACACCCTCTTGTAACAATTTTCGTTCAGGAAAGCGGCAATAAATTCCTCAGGACGCAGTTCGCCAATCATTCGTTGCAAAAGGGGAATCTAAATTCATTAGCGTCGGCAGTTCAAGACACAGCTCGGCGAACTTCATGTTCGGCATCATCCGAGTCTTCTTCAAACCCGGCAAGTTCGCGGCACCGGGCATTTATTCGCTTCTAATGCGCATGCGCGAAAAAAGCGTGTCACGTGTCACATTATATTCGTTTAAAGTTTAAAGTGCAGAAATTTTTGAGAATTTCAAGCAACACGAACAAATCTCAAGTTACAACAATAGATTTGTTCGTGTTGCTTGGAATTTTCAAAAATTCCTGCATTTAAAACAAGAAAAATATATATTAGGTATTGGAGAAAGAGAAAGCGAAGATTCTAAGTGCAAAAAGTGTAAGCAACACGAACAGACCTATGGTTGAGAGAGACGCTCCTGAGTCCTGCATTTGCGCGTTTGCGCCTTGCGTCATTTCTGCAACTGGAAAACAAGTATTCGGCAGTTGACGGCACGTTAAATATCCTGATGAAAGAGAGGATTTCTGTATTGTACGATATTACAGTGAATATTACAGTGAAAGTTTGAGGAGCATTAAAATGTCAGAGTATGATAAAGTGCGGACGGGAAAATTAGTGTTGAAAGGCGAAAAATCAAGGTATAACCTCCAGTCTCTCATTGTTGTTTGGAATTTATTTTAATCGCATTCCTTTTTTCGATATTTCATTCATCGTTCCTTTCCAGACCGAAGAAACGAAAATCTAAGAAACAAGAAAAGGAGCAGGAAACCACTGTGGAGGATAAAGATACCCTTACTCATGGTATTTATTAATTTTTTGGTTAAGTTGTTAAACTTGGATTCTTCACTTTATAATTTTGATAAAAGTATTCAATTTTATGTCATTTTGCATAAAAATGAAGATTTAAAAAACAAAAATCGCCGCTTAATGCTCTAAAAACAGTAATCAAGTGCTAAAGGTTTTTTTTTCTTTTTTGATGATACCTTGCCTTCAACGCCGTGTCGGGATTATGTGGCACAAGTGTACTTGTATTTTACTTCCAAAGTCCAAAACCAACCAAATAATACTAAGTTAATTAGAGTTTCTTCGTCTATTATGTCACTTTACCTATCCTCTTCACAAATTTAATAATCAAAATGCTAAAGGTGTCATTCAAAGGAAATCCTATTGATATGATGGCATATTTGGAAAATCTGTAATCATAGTTACGAAACACAGTCTCCTGTTTTCTGTACATAGCAATTTATGTCACAATTATATATTCGATTTTATATTTTGCAGTGCTATTTGTTGTAGCGCATGCTTACTCCCCTTTATTTTGTATCACAGATTTCTTAATCTTTAAATCATTTGTAGCACTTAATTACTGATCTTATTGTTGGAGTAGCAATTCTTGTCTTTCAATCCTGTATTTTTACACAAAAAAAGATCAAATGAATACTCTTATCAAAATTTAAGATGCAAGATCTAAAATTTAAACTTACAAATTTTTTAATTTTGTGTAAAACGTTTGTAATTTATACAGGTGACGTTTTGTTTTACAGGAGGGTGGTGGAAGGTTAAGAATGTAGCTGAAGTCACCGGGACGGTAGCCGTCGAATTTGGAAATCAAACTTACATGAAGGCACTGGATAATGGATTGTTTACTCTTGGGGCACCGCACGCCGAAGGAGAGAGTCCATCGCCGGAAGAAATATTAACAGCGTTTCCCGTAAGCGAGACTAAGGTTGCCTTGAAATCTGGATACGGCAAATATCTTGGAGTTGATAAAAATGGCGTTGTTATTGGACGAAGTGACGCAGTCGGTTCTATCGAACAGTGGGAGCCAATTTTTCAAGTAATTTCCATATGAATATTAAAATATATATTAATAGTTTGGTTAAAAATTATTTTGCATGTCTCTTTTAATTGATTTTTTTCAAACGCTAAAGTATCTATCTTTGCCTTTATGTTGTCTATTAATCAGGGAAATTAATTAGAAAATCTATCGAACAGAAGATCGTAGATTTTTACTGTCTGTAATATCTTATTATTTATTAATTTATGTAATATCAATAAAATATAGACGTAGTAATTCCACAGCTAAATAAATTCTTAATTATTAAATAGAAAAATTTTTGCATTGCATTATTTTTTAAATATGTATTAATTGTGAAATTGCATTGTTTTCCAGGATGGCAAGCTTGCGATATTAAATAATACTGGATGCTTCATGTCGGTTACAAATGACGATGATATAGTTTGCCAGAGTAGGACAGCTGGATCGTCAGAGTTTGTTGTTATAAGAAGTATAATACAACGTTCTCAGAGTCCTAGTAGGGGTATTCCGAAAGAGGAACAAGGCTCACTCACGGAGGTTGAAGTGAATTATGTGTGAGTATGAATTTTATCAATAATCATATAATTATTGAATAAAAGATTGTTCAAATCTTATATTAGAACTTTTACATTTTGCATTAATTTTTCCGCTATCTCTTTTATCCTACTTTAGACCAGATGTTTAAAAGTATATTTCTGATATTAACAATATTTAATTTCCCAGGCGAAAGTTTCAAAAGTTTCAAGATAAAAAGTTAAGGATAAATAAGTCCGATCGTTCTGAGCTGGAGAAGGCAAAAACAGAAGGAAATTTGCATGAAACTCTATTAGATAGGAGAAGTAAGATGAAAGCTGATCGTTATTGTAAATAAAATCAATATTTATTGTGAAGTTTCTACTGTAAATAAATTGTGAAACGCATTTTGTTTTTGTCTCATTATTTATTACCATAAAAAAAGTTCAAGAATAAAAACGTTTTATTAAATATTAATATTTAAATAAAATTTATAAAAATATGTACTTAGAAAAAAATATTAATTGCATGTTTTTGCATATTTAAAAAATATTAATTAGTATTATACATATATACATGTAGCCGAAGAGTACAGAACAAAAAAGCTCAATAGGTTTATTAGACAAGGCAAATTGTTTAATAAACAATTTTTTAGTATTTAAACATTTTATAAGTTTTATAACACCAAAAGCGATTATCAACTACAAATACTACAATGAATTATAAATGTTAAATATGCTAAAATAAAAATACACGAGAAAAAAGAATAAAAAATAAGTGAATTCAGCCTACAGACTTCTTTAACGTTAAGGATTAATTAATTTGTGAAATAAAATGACAACATACTGCATGAAATTATATTTATTATATTATTTTTGCATGAAAGATGGGGTTGCAACAATGTATCCGATATAAAAAGCATATTCTATATCTAAAATATAGTGTATATATAAAATTTCTCTACACATGTAAATCTTACGTAAATTCAAAGTCACAAATTAGATGATGTATTTTATATTAAAAAATCGGAATGTGCTTAACTCTGATAAATTAAAGAAATTATATTACTTTGGCTAGGTTGGCACATTTCGTAAGGAGATTCACAGAGAAAAATATTCATAAATCATCTATTCATATACAATAAAAAGGTACAAACCGTTATATATCTTTCGTAAGAAATGACTTGATTTTAAAAATATCACAAAAAGCCAAAACTTGCCAAAGATTCTCACGTGCAAAGATACGCAAAATAACTATTCGGAAAATCTTTGCCAAGTCTGTGCCCTTTAATCATTGTTCAACGTTCAAAATCAATAATTTGTATGCCTCGGTATGGGGTAACGCAGTACTAGAACACTGTCAGCCGATATGATAGGCAATACGTTGTCACAGTGATGATTCACTAAATGACTTACGCTATCAAATACACGATCTTTTGTGCGAACCTGTAAATTAAAATTTGTACTACCTTGTATGACCATCGCTTATCGAAATTCAGGTCTAGAAAAATATCTAAGTGTAGATTTATAATCTAACAATCGATAAGAGTATTTTAGTAATTATCGATTGCAAGCTAACTTTTGCGTTAGTAATTTTGTTATATAAATTTCGTTTTATACTTACGACGCCTTCGGGATCAATTAGCAACAAATGTTTTGGGGTATTATTATTCATTCCAGTCAGGACGTACTGGCCGGGGGAACCTTGTGACTCTCGAACCAAAAAATCGCCATCCTTACAAAGTGAAATAAAAAGCAAATATAAATTCATATCAGACAATAAGAGATCTTTATACTCTATGATCTTTATATTCTTTATACTCTATGATAAAAATATATTTACTCTAGTAAGCATGGATTCCGCATCAGATCGGCTAACACTTCCGTGAAACCAAATTTCTTGGTTTAACTGCTGTTTCTGTGATCGGGGACTTAGTCTGTTCATATCGGATATTGCAGAACTGAACGGCTCTGTAATTTATAAATAAAGCTCGATATAAGTATAGTAAACGAGTAAAAATCAAGATTGTTAAAAACTTTTGATATTAGAAAGAATAAATTTCTTCATATAAAAATATACTTGCGACTGTAACGTAATTATATGATAAATTATAGCGATCAAAACAGGCCGATATTATTTTAAAAGACTTTTATAATTTGACAGTAAATTTTCCATCTTTACTAAGAGCGAGAATAAAACAGTAATTCCCTTACGCATATCAAAAACGTCAAAAAGTGATGCTGGATCACGATGATTGTCTCTGTTTGCAGCTATGACACTGTCGTTCACGTAATTGTGCTCAGACATTATATTTAAATTCGTTGATGGAGTGCTATCCGAGTTTAAATCAATTAGATTCCCAGTTTCTGTGGAAAAAAATGATAAAAAATAGGAATAAATGCAAAAGAAGAAATTTATAATGTATGTGAAACTTAAATTATTAAACCTCCTATTTTATTCAAACAAGTATTTCATAAAAGATATTACCTGCCAACTGCTGATGTCTGTCTGCAGCAGAGAATGAATCACCTGCAATACTTTGTGCATGAGTGCGCGCATGATTTTGATGGTGCTTCAGATTAGGCAGTGTAGATGCTGTATTAGGCAAAGGAGGTACTGGTGGTGGGCCAATATCTGGCGGTACTTTCCCTGGCAGATCATTGTAATAATCCCTGTCCACCTCTCTGACACCGTTTAGCACGGGGCTAACAAGTAAATACGTATAATTATAAATAACAGAGACTGTTATAACTCTAGATCTATAAGTCGATTTCTACAACTTACTGCAGAGAACTTGGTTTTGTAAGAAACTCTTTAAACCTGAGCTCGAACGCTTGTCCAATAGTCGATATAACATCCTGGGCTAAACCACCTGTACATTCAAGCACGTAACAAGCGCGCCACTCTTGCATATTTTTAGCAACGTACGCAACAAAATCCAGTATTTCCTGTCACATAATACAATGTAGCTTTAATTTTAAAAGCAAAACAATATAATACGTAATCATTGTAAATATAACTAATATAAAATATAACTAAACTATATAACTAATATAATTAACATAGTGATTGTTAATTTTATACAGCTATATTTTATGCATATACAAAAATAGTGAGATGGAATATACAAAAGATAGTACGCAATGTGTATACTCTTTACCGTATCGCCGCCTGAGGCAAATGATATACGTGGCATATCATGTTTCGCAATAATATGTCTAGTTTCAATATTAGTCAAGGATAAACTGCAACTGCTAATGGTTAAAGTAACATTAACAGCACTATGCTCCATGCGAGGCTTATCTGCTATAGCTCTCAACACTTTCTTGTCAACCTGTTCAAGAGAAATTTAATGAAAATTGTAAGCATAAATACAGTTATCTGTAAATATAATAATTTTCTAGTACCCTTCTCTTTTTGTCAGCAGATTTTAATCCGGCAGCTTCGCAAACTCTGTTTATGCATTCCCTAAAATAAAAAGTCGTTTATTGTATGCTCGAAAATATCTACGACAAAAGTTATAATTCAAAGTAGTGCTTTACGACTTACTTAGCTACGCACGATCGTGTTTCAAAATCTAAGCTTTTCATCGACGTATATACTTCGAGACATCCAATATACTGTAATTTTTCAAGTAGACAAGGATTAGACATAAAAGGTAAATAGATTGTGTGGATCAATAGATCATCACGCTAATACTTGGAATTAATGACATTTCTGAACTAAATTTCCTGTGCTTATTGCCCTTTCCTTGCCGTTTTCATCTCTAATAGCTAAGGTGTGACGCTTTACCTTAGGGACGTTCGTGCTTCAAAAGTAATAGGATCACATCCTGCTGAAGCAAACTTTAATGAGGCAAGTCATATCGCGCTGAATCATGCTCAAGAAAGCGTAATAACAATACTGTCTTATGAATAACATCAGAATCTATTAATTATATAGTAATATATATTTCTTCATTGTATAATATTTTATTATACACTTTTATACACTTATATGAGGTGTAATTTTTTCAATATTTAATTTTCAATACTACTAGTGTAAATTCCTGTTAAACATACATATATATAACATACATATAATTAAATATTGAATAAATTACACCTTAAGTAAAATATATTAAAATATTACTATAGACGGTAATGAGTAACAAGAAAAAATTTTATTACATTTATTAATAATATAACGGTAACGAAAGAGAGAATTTTAATGAGAACGTTGATACTCAGGACGAGAAATGAACCGCTCTTGAAGCACGAATATTCCTGACGTAGAACATTATAATGAGCCTTAGAAGCCTCAAGCTACGTTCTAAAAGGTCTTCTAATTTTTATCAGCTTTGTTGCTAAGATACGATAAGAGACAAGAAGTAATAACAAATTCCCTCGAAAATCAAACTAATGCTTCGTCTTTATATGTTCCTTTTAGCTATGCATATACATATATTATTATTTTACTATTTTTATTTTTCCTTTTTATAAATACAATCCAAATGTATTAAAAGTATATCGGTGAACATGAGGAATAAATATAAGAGTCACCACAAAATGAATAAAATAATATTCTTTAAAATTAAATCTGATAATATATATTCAAGAGTTAATAAAAAAATTATATATATGTATAATTTATATATAAATGTATATAAATTAATAAAATCAAAACTAAAATTCGACTCCTCGATGATATTAAGCTTGTGTTAAAAAATTTGAAATAAAATATTAACTCTTTGCACTCTGCAATAAATTCAACATTTCGTTCTAACAACTCGATAATCAAATAAAAGCCTTTTATTTCTGAAAACACTAGATTTTATTACGACGCGTCGTCATATTTAAAGATTTAACAACATAAAATTGCAATAAACTCTCAAAAATATCCAATGTGGAACGTGACTCGACATTTGAGACGCTGGAATGAAATGTAAGATGTGTCGAGTATGGACTCCACTTCCGAATGCGAAGAGTTAAATATAGTTAATTCTTTCTAATGTAACGTGATAGTAGGTTTGTGCTTTTTCGAAGAACTTCCTGAACTGTGTGTGTGTGTGTGTGTGGTGCACACTCAGTATTGTTTCTCACTCCAACTTATTGTACCAATATGCATCAGTTCTTCGAAAAAGAGCAGACGGCACGCGTAATTGTAATATATATTATATAATGAATTTTCCAGGAGACTTCAAATGTCATTCCGTTATATCTTATCAAGAAAATAATAGATAACATACCTTCACTGTATAACTTATCCCTTCCTTACTGACTACATGATCCGGATGCAACCATCCTCTGGCTGGTTTACTGATGAAACTACTACCACCTGTGGCCATTGCTAAACCAACAAACACAAATGTCTCTCATTGCTGCATTACTTTCAAGATAGATACATGACAATTTGATTCTCAACTACTTGAGCTATTTTCTTCAGAATTATCACTCCCGCAACCGTTTATGAATGTTAAAAAATAAATGTATATCCAACAATCTTGAGAATATAACGTCACGATTATACAAACGAATTAACAATATGCAAAAACAATAATCGGTCCTCTGTCGAAGCTTAACGTTAACAATTTCGAAGTGGTGCGCTGCAACGTCATAATTTTATGTTCCCCAACGTTTCTTCCTCGTTTCTGTTTCGAGAAACGTTGGAAGGAAATATGATGCGCTTCATGGAGCGCCCAAAGTCAACACAGGGCGATACGCCCGATGCTTTCCGGATAAATCACGCCCAGTGGTTTTTTTTTTTCAAAACTGTCAAAACGTCGAAGTGCGATCGTTGAACGCCCAGAAAACGCCCGCGGATCACGTACCTGATGAATGATCCGCCGAACCGATCCACCAGCGATCCGACCGTTTATTAATTGGTCGATGACACGTCGATCATTGCACGAGGAGTGACTGGCCGCCGCACGGCCTCGACTCGTCACCGATGATTCCGCCGATGATTCTGACGTCCGTCGAGCGCATGAGAGAGAATGGAGCATTGACATATATCACACACACCATAGGCGTGAACTGGAGAGTGGAGTGCCGCCCATGTGCCGCCCGACAAGCGCAAGTGCGCAGCGATTTAAAATCCGTCTCGTAAATGCCGTGGTTTGATTCGCCGATGGATCCAACGGTATACGCTAATCAGCTGTAATCGTAATCTATATTTGATGACCGTGATTTGATGCTATCAAATAGTGCAACATAGTGCAATAAGTTAGAATGAAACAAATATATTTTCTTTCATTCTAACCACGGTCTTACGGTGTGTAAGACCGTGATTCTAACTTATTGCACTAGTTCATAAGTGCAGCGAAAACGAACAGGCCTAATGAGGGTCCGTTCTTATTAGCTGAACTTTTTGCACCATTCAACTTTCCTCTTTTTCTCTCTAAAGCCCGGTGTCCACGATGCAAGAACTTGGTCCAAGTTTTGGTTTAAGCCAATGAAACTGCTGCTTTTCTGTAAGAGCTGCAAGTTGATTGGCTTAAACCGAAACTTGGACCAAGTTCTTGCATCGTGGGACACCGGGCTTAATGCCCGGTGTCCACGATGCAAGAACTTGGTCCAAGTTTTGGTTTAAGCCAATCAACTTGCAGCTTCTTACAGAGCTGATTGGCTTAAACCGAAACTTTGACACAGTTCTTGCATCGTGGACACCGGGCCTAAAGCCTTGTGTCCACGATGCTAGAACTGCGTCCGAGTTTCGGTTTAAGCCAATCAACTTGCAGCTCTTACAGAAAAGCAGCAGTTTCATTGGCTTAAACCGAAACTCGGACGCAGTTCTAGCATTGTGGACACAAGGCTTAATGCCCATTTCTACCAATGTGGATTAACTTTAATCTCGGTTTAACTTACTTTCTATCTTTTTTTAACTTTTAGAACTAGGAAAAGATGACAGGTAGGTTAAACCAAGATTAAAATTAACCTGCGTTGATAGAAATGGACACAAAGGGAAAAGACAAAAAGCGTCTGTTTTCCATTGCTGAACTGGCTGCACTAGTTCAGAGTTTGTCTTTTTTACTCCACATTAGAAGGAAAAAGAAAAAAGATGATATCTTTTTAATATATTTTTTCGCTCAGAAGAGAAAAAGAAAAATAAGTGTAGAAAATAAAACTTAGGGCAATTTCGATCAAATAATATGTCGATTAAATTGATCCAAGTTAATTCCATCATTTGATGGTGATTGAAATAAAACGAATAAATATATTTCTATTTTATATTTTAATAATTTATTAAATGAAGAAATGTGTGATATCAACTTGTCCGATTATTAGATCGAAGTATCGAGTGACCACGTCGTCAATTGGTTGATTTAAAATAAAAATATCTGATTGGCTGGTCCAGCGGAAAAATTCCAGGCACCAGGGGGCTGTGAGTGGCTGTGGTCAAACGGAACGCTTCCCCGTGCTCCCCGATATAGCAGGTAGTGCATCAATGTATTTATGAACATCGGTTGAGTAATTGAGGCGCGTGTCCGGCACGCTCGTTCCTTTACGTTCGTCGTTTGAGAGGTGCGGTACGCACGGAGTAATCCGTTACGATCGGCGATATAACGTAGCCGAAAGCGATTCAAAATGACTGAGACTCTACAGCTAAGGGGCACGCTTCGAGGCCACAATGGATGGGTCACGCAAATCGCGACGAATCCGAAATATCCGGACATGATATTGTCTTCTTCACGTGGCAAGTATCGCCTCGTTTCGAGGCCCTATCTCCCTTCGATTTCCCATTTCTTCACGATTCTACAGAAAAATTCTGATTTCTTAGCTATAGCCTAATCCACCGGTATAAAATTCGCTTAATTTTTTTATTTTAATTTTTTTATACTACAAAATATGATTTAACTCAATTAGATTCAATATTCCATCTGTTCATTATAGCAATTGTGGAACCAAAAGTGACTTTAACCAAACTTTGACAAAATCTGTATCTAACTTGTATATATTATATATATGTGTGCTAATTTATTGCTACAATTCATCTTATACTCTATTACCTACAATCTTCAAATTCTCCAGTCTTTTATAAAACTAAGGCGTAAGGATCAAACCTGAGTGGTGAGCCAGGTGGCAGACTAGGCGGCAATATTTGTTCTTAACAATTAATATAATTAGCGATTAATGCAATCGATAGAATTGCTTATTGCAAAATTTGTAATTTATATTATTTGTTGTGCTCATTTTAATCTTTTTTCTCATGTATCAAACAACAAAAGTTTGTCTGTTATTTAATAGAATTAAAATTTATTTATTATTACAATAAAATAGTACGGATATTGCTGATTAAGTTAATTAAAGTTTGGTTCAGGTCGTCCTAAATCTTGGAAAGTGACAGCGGTGCCTCATATATCACTGTTTTCCATTCTAGATAAGACTCTGATTGTATGGAAATTGACGCGTGACGAAGCTAACTATGGTATCCCACAGAAGCGTCTCTATGGTCATTCGCACTTCATAAGCGACGTAGTTCTCTCGTCCGATGGCAACTACGCTCTGTCCGGGTCGTGGGACAAGACGTTGCGTCTTTGGGATTTGGCGGCAGGTCGCACGACTAGAAGATTCGAGGACCATACCAAGGTGTGACTCATCGCCCGTCCGCGTCGCGACAATGCATATTCGAATTTTCTTCGTAACAGAGACGAAAGAAACATTTTCCATGTTATATCACTTCGTAATATGAGATTTTCTTTTCATCTGTCTTTGTTACGAAATAATAATGCCATGGGAAATATGAAATGTACACTGAAGCTTTTTTTTTTATTTTTTTTTAAATTGAAATAGAAGAGGTAGGCACTGATTAAATCGGTGATACCGTAAGTATTGACCCGATTTACAAATTGTGGGACAGTATGTATATCGTTTTATTAATTGATCGGGAGTTCTGTTTCTGTTAAATGTAGGACGTTTTGAGCGTTGCTTTCTCCGTGGATAATCGTCAGATTGTCTCCGGTTCGCGGGACAAGACGATTAAATTGTGGAATACGCTGGCCGAGTGCAAATACACCATTCAGGACGACGGACACACAGACTGGGTCAGCTGTGTGCGCTTCTCTCCGAACCATGCGAATCCCATCATTGTCTCCGCAGGTTGGGATCGCGTTGTTAAGGTAAGAACGAAGTTTACAAGATTCACAAATGTAAACACAAAATATTCGATAAGAATGATGGATATCTTTTGTTTTACACATGATATATCTATGAGTGTATGCGGATATGGGGCTGACATTGTGGATGCTATAATTTTGTTTATAATTGCACGATAGATCCGTTAGTAATTTCAGCGATTTACCCGCTTCGCAGGTCTGGAACTTGACGAACTGCAGATTGAAGATCAATCATAGCGGTCATACAGGATATCTGAATACCGTTACGGTATCACCTGATGGATCACTTTGCGCATCTGGTGGAAAGGTGCGTATGACACGTACTTATCATATCGTTCAAAACATTGTTGATCATCCGAATAATATATTAATTCTGTTTCGCAGGATTGCAAAGCTATGTTGTGGGATCTGAACGACGGAAAGCATCTCCATACTTTGGACCACAATGACATCATTACCGCGTTATGCTTCAGCCCTAATCGTTACTGGCTGTGCGCCGCGTTTGGACCGTGGATCAAAATCTGGGATCTCGAGACTAAGGAAATGGTCGAGGAACTAAAACCCGAGGTCGTATCTGCGACGAGTAAGGCGGAGCCTCCGCTCTGTTTGTCTCTCGCGTGGTCCACCGACGGTCAGACACTGTTCGCTGGATACTCCGATAATACTATTCGTGTCTGGCAAGTTTCTGTATCTAGCAGATAAGCACTTTGTAATAAAAAATTAAAATCGGTTCTCAACCTAACCATTTTTATTTATGTTTCGTTATTTACAATTAAACAATACATAATATACGATGTCTACAATGTACAGAATTACAAGATGACGTGTAGGTCCGCTGTCGCCTACAAATCAAACTATAATCACGTCTATTTGTCTTTACTCTCTTCTACTTTGTCGAGCTTCTGTTCGAATTTTTGAAATTCCTTCTCAGCGATCTTATCCGTCTCGTCCTCGACTTGTATGACTCCGAGTACTTCGGGGATGTAGAATTGCATCATATTTTGTACGCCGTTCCTCAATGTTACTACTGAGCTTGGGCAATTGGTGCACGAGCCTTGCATCTTCAGTTTCACAATACCCTCCTCGAAACCCTGTTGCGATTATAAGAAATAATACATTATTCGAGATAATAGATAAATGAATATGAAATCTTTCTTGCTAAGGTTTGGGCGTAACACTTACCATAAATACAATGTCACCACCATCCTCTTGCACCGTGGGACGAATTCGTGTATCCAACAATTCCTTTATCATCTGAACAATCTCGTCGTCCTCCGCATTAATTTCTACAAAAATAAAACCATCAGCATTTCATATTCCCTCGAACACCTTGTACAAAGATCAAACTGTGAACTGTACGCGTATCCGCCGCAGGCTGAGAGGTTTCATCCATGACTGGCAATCCGCTCGCGAAAAAATCCATGATAGTGGCAAATATCTCCGGCTTCAACAGCTTCCACTCTACATCCTCGTCGAATTTCGTGACTGTGATGAAGTCAGGCCCGAAGAATATCGCCTTCACTCCCTCGATGCGAAACAACATTTTCGCAAGTGGCGAGCAGTACGCGTCCTTAGCGCTCGGGAAGTCTTTCGTACATCCTTCTCCCAATACTGGTACTCCCGGAATAAATTTTAGGCTATTCGGATTCGGTGTATCTTGCGTTTGGACAAACATGTTACGTCTCTGTTGACTATTTATCAGGGGATTGCGTTTAGGGAACAGCCTACAAACTGGGATTTCGTTGTTGTATAAGTGCCTGACACCAACAGGGAGAGCTCTGAAAATAACATATATAAATGACTCGCTGTTTCATTAGTCTTCTTTTTCACAGATATAGCCAAATCTGTGAGAAAGAAGACTAATGGAACAGTGATAGCAGACACCTTGCAAAATCTATTGAAGACAGATTTTGCAAGGTGTCTGCTATCAATTTTACTCGCTCTTAATACAAACGGAACACGATGACAGATCGACTGTGGAAACCGAGCAGAACCTGCTACTTTACAATTGAAATAACACATTTCACATAAGTAATTATAAAATGACAAGTTCTACTTGGTAGAATTGAGAGCAGACACAAGTGATATCAACCTGCCATAAAATTTTGCTCAAATCTGCTGACAAGCTAATAACGTTTTGCTTACTGGTTAAGAAATGGCAAACTCCACTCGGTTTCTGCAATCAATCTGTCATCGTATTCCGTTAAAAAATTCTATTACATTTCTGCTAACATTTTACTGACAAAAAATTCATAGCAAAATCTGTTTTTCATTTGACTATTGGATAAAGATATTCATATAATTATAATATATACAGTATATACTACAATTTTTCATATATTGGAAGGGAATAAAATTGCAGGCCTTACGTTGAATATTCCTGTGCCAGTAACATCGTACTGATCGCAGGTACATCCCGCCTCACAGGAAGTTTATTAGACCTGAAAAACATAGGTATGTTTACAAACTTACGTTTGTCAATAGGAATGTATACGCAGCGGAAAAATGTATGTCTATTTGACAGAAAGATATAATTACTCACTGTACGCATTGCTCGTTGGTTAATGTTCTGTACAACGCCGGCCGGCTCGTGTGGATCGATCTAAAGATTTTATCCATTATCGTTTCCAACTGTCTCTCTTCAAATTGTCAAAGACCTTTCCTCCTTTCGCCGACGCATGCACACGCGATGCCTCAGCGACATACGTGTTTCTCTGATACGTCGCAATTCACTAGATATAATTATAGCAATGCAATTACGGTTTGTTTCGCAAATCGAAGCGATATTGTCAACGTATATAAACTTCTGTTTAGCTAAATTACCAATAAAGCAGAAAAGTGTCAAGTGTAACTACGTATCAAACTTTGGTATGACTTTTGTAACCTAAAAGAATTCACGCCAATCAGCTTTGAGAGCGCGCAATCCCATCCTTATGATTGACCACAGCGGCTCACAGAGAGATTTTTTTTACCATATCACCCAATTATTTAGATATTAGAAGATTATTAATAAAGAAAATATATATTTATAAAATAAACAATTTTTATTTATTACAAAAAATTTATATGTATTTCTTATACAAAGCTATATAAAAGAAATATATGACTTACAAAAACTTGTTATGTCTGAATTAATATATGAACGTATGGCGATCAATATACTGTTCTTCGGAAGAAACATTCAGAATTTAACGTAATACGTTTTCATCGATACATCCTTTATTCCTCTCTACTAATCCAGTTTATGCATAATTTCAAAATTTCTATATGTATAAAAGAAATTTACATTTGTTACTTATTTAATATTATATCTTTCGATCAAAATATAAAATAATTTCCAATCGATATAAAATATATATTTATAATATTGAGAATATAAGTATAAATTTCAGAAAATTGCATGGATTTCTTGCATGGAAAATCACCGATGTTAAAGGTGTAAACAAAAAAAGATACACGGTGTGCCAGAAACTCGGCAGATATATGAAAAGGCTACAGAGTGAACCTGAATGATGACAATACTAGGGGAAACTTGTTTACGATGTGCAGAAACGGAAATCACAAATTAGGGAAAGAAAGATAGATAAACTCCCAATTAGTATTTAACTAATTTTTCTCCTATTTAATATTTACGATTTCTGCAAATTGTAAACACATATTCCAGTTCTGTATATGTAATAGTATCATCCAAGATTTCTGTTAGAATCTCTTCATATATCTACCGAGTTTTGACATTTCCATGTATCTGCACCAGTTATTTTATCGTCTTTGCGTATGTGACCGATAAATATTTGTGATAATAATAAACTTGTATAGCTATACGCTATTGCTACAGCCATGCCATGACCAGACGCATGAGACCACACCAGATCGTATTTACCTTCAGGAGAGTGACATATTTTTATAAACCGAAATTTATGCTAAACTAATTAACATTAATTAAGTACAATCGAGGCTCTGATGATGAAATCATCATCAACAATGTACTTCCTAATTGTAATCTTCCAATTTACCTCTTGTAAAATTGAGGTATGCGGGGATGGTTGGTTTCGAACCTGGGACCTGCCCATTACGAATTGATGACTCTCGCACGGAGCCATACGTCACCCCGTAAGATACATTTCAATAGCGTTATATCACTCACTTTTTACTCACTTTAAATTGAAATGATGCAGATTACATTCGACTTTTGGCAAATTTGAAAAGAACTTGAGGTCGAGCATGGCATAAAATGCATCCGCAATCGAATATCAGATGTTCCAGTGGACTCTGTGTATTTATTAGAATATTAAATTATTGAGAACATTACTTTCGTCAGTTTGTTTTATAAATCTTAAATGATTTTGAATAATCTTAAATTGTAGATAATACCACCAATCTCAAAGGAGCAAAAGATAATAAACCAGAATTTTATGCCAATTTTTTTGTGAGATTTTTCTAAATTAATCTACTAATAATTTATTAAAATCTGACATAGCCAAAATATTAAAAATATTAAAAATTACAACTTTTATTAATATTTTATTAATTTTTTATAACTCATTTATTTCCAAATGCAACTGTATATAATCTTGTCATAAAATGTACTGATTTTTATTATTAAATCCATTTTTTTTAATCTCGTAAAACATTGGCAAAGCATTATGCATTTACCATTTCTGAAATATGAACCATACATACAAATCAAACAAATATATAATTATGTATACAATTAATAGATAACTTTCAAACTCTATATAATAAAGGCTTATAATATTGTTTAGTTTTATTTTTCATTTTTATTGTTTATTTTTGCCATATTTTTTGTACATATATTGAGAATTCCTCATATCTTTTGATAAACATATTTAAAGTTTAAAGGCAAATTATGTAAATATTGATTTCATATAAATATAATCAACATATGTTTCTTATCATTTTCTCTACATTTAATATTATACATTTATATTTAGATTATGTAGAAAAAAAAATAAAATCTTTGAACAAAATCGTAGTAATAACGTAAAATAATATACTATTTTTTAAATTCCTTTTCAATATTAAATAACATATCGAGGTGGATTTATAAAGTGGAGATCATTATACACTACAGAATCGTCTACTTCGGTGTGGCCTAATGTTGTATGTTCTTTACGAATACCTCCAAAAACTATCAGTTCTCCCCTTCCCACTACAAGAGAATACAGAATTCTCTCATCAGGCCCCGAATGATCGTTTTGCTTTAAGGGAATCCACAAAGCGTTGCAGTCATCCGAAAGAACATTGGTAATATCCAATACAAATATCGACAATGTGTTCTCAGCTTTTTTGGATACTTTCGTCAGCTGTGTCTTCTTATTTCGAATTTTCTCTTCCATCCTCCTTAGTGATTCTAATTGACGTTGTCTATTCGTGTTCGCATTACCACGCAGAGGTTGATCGCGAAATGCGGCCATGCTCAGAGTATTATCACTGTAAAATGGTATTGTTTTTGGAATACTGGACGCTTGTGATGAAGCGTGTGCATTTTGCGAATGTGACCTGGAGAACGCTCCGTGCCGTCCATTTATATTTTCATCTTTGTCCACAGTAGATACGCTTCCCTGCCTAAAAAAATTCAATTGATTAATGATAACAGTAAAGTCCTTTTACAATCATTTGTCGTGACTCTCTTTATAACAATGCTATGTTATAAATATCATTATAATTGCAACAGACCTTTCAGGCAAAAGATTTGACTCGCACAAACGTGATGAAGTACTCCTTTGACAGGCAACCTTTTTCAATGAGATACTCATATCACTTGGCTTGGTTTGGCGTCTATTTTTGTTAAGTACAATAATATAATTTCCCACCTATGCAAATAATAGTATTATAAGTATTAAGATCTAGCAATGTACAGGGTGTTTCCAAAAAATGGCAATAAACTTAAAAGAGTCATTGATGTGATCAAACTGAACAACTTTTGTTAAATAATTCGTATCCGACGACGATTCCTTAAAGTGCTAGGCGTCAGACCAATCTAACCCTTTTAAGTTTGTTGTCACTTTCCAGAGACACTCTGTATACGTAGCCTAATTATATTCAACGAACTTGCGTTTCAATGGAAACTGAATTAGATACTACCTTACAAGCTTGATGACACCAAATATGCGTTGGTGCCCACTCTGTATTGTGCATATTAATTTTCCTCCACGTCCAAGACACACCTTCCATCGTTAACAACCAAGCATCATTCATAGCAGCATTTGGTCCTGTGCAACCTCCTATATAATTTTCCACACACACAAGCATATAATTATCTAATTATATGTATTCTGACGTTAATAAATGGAAATTTTAATCTACTGTTTCTTATGTAAATAAAATTAATACAAGAGCGACATTTATTTCAATATCAAGATGTAATCTTAAGAATAATTAAGAATACCAAGCACAAGTAGATGCTTCTCCCCAAGTTCAATTTGCGACTGGCCGTAACGTGGCTGCGGCTTCAAATTTGATGTACTTTGCTTGTGCCAGGTATACGAGTCCAAATTTAAGCACCATACATCATTGGAGCTATAAAACAAGCAATATGATGCATAAATATATGTACACGTTTTGTTTCTGTACGTGTATACATACTTATATTTTTACCTATATATATTTTTACCTATATTTTTACAAAAATATACCTATTATATCCATTGCAGACTCCGCCAAAAACGACCATTAAGTTCCTATGTATTGTCGCAGAATGTGCGGATGTTGGCGGTGGAGTTTCTAATGTGTTTATAGCAGTCCACTTATTCGATTTTATAGAGTATACATGTAATTCATTAAATAATTTCCATTGCTGAAAAAAAATATTATCTCTTGTAATATATTTTATTATACAATACACACATATGTTATTAACTTTCAAAGTCCCTTTTCTCGAAAACAAGGCTATATTGAAACATTTATTCTATTATTTTGAGCCATAAAATCATTCCGTCATACCATCATGTATTTCAACCTATATATGCATATGTATATTTTTAATTATTATAATACAAAGAATTGTAAGTAAAATAAGTAATACAAGTTATAAATAACATAATTTGTAACAAAATTTTTTTGTAACATTACAGTTTGGCCATTTGTCTTCCAGAGATCATGATTTGATTATATAAATTTAGTTAAAGAATGCTTTTATAGTATCTAATATAAATTTACAATATGCGTATACAATATGTTAACTGAAGCTGGTCAGTTTCTTGAAATAGTTACCTGATGCAACGGATATGGTGACGGATGAGACCAGCCTCCGAACAAAATCAAACTTTTCTTATAATAAAGCATAGTAGCACAAGCTTTAGGCGATGGATAGTTGCCCATGGTGATCGGCCTGACCCACGTCCTCGTGCCCAAATCTAGCTGCCATAAATCATTGAACGTCGTCCATGTAGCTGTGCAGCCACCAAAGACGTACATGGAGTTATCGTATATACAGGCAGAATGCGAGTGTCTCTTTCCAATGGTAGATATCCAATGCATAGACGGCAATGAGTTCCACAGCAAAGATCCAAAGGCGACGGACTTTTGAAAGTGAGCTTCATTGTGTTCTATCACGTCTAAATCAACGAGATAAATATTAGTATATCGAATTTATATTTTGCACCAACATACGCACACAACGTATCTACATGTTGAACATACAAATGAGCGTGTAAAGAATAATGTAAAAGAAACGTATGTACTTTTAGTAGCGCGGTACCATCTTTTGCAAACGAGCCTGCACTCCTGGAGATCTCTGTAAGGCGGTATCAAGCTCAGGATGTACTCCAACAGCTCGTCGGGCAGATCGTTGATTTTACATTGCATTTTGCATGGAGCAACGATTACAAGGGTGCGACAATAATCGACTGTACTTTGCGAGAAACTCTCTGGATCGGGCTCCTCATTTCCACATCAGGATGGACAGAAGTTCATTCTTAAAAGTGCATTGTTTTTACGGAAGGTATCGCTGCATAGACCTTTTTATTCGACGAACGTACACGTATCTTCTTTATCGTACATGACAATTTTGATAGTTTCCACGAAATTTATGACGGTCCGTAATAGTGCATGGGATACGTGTAATTAAAATTTGAGGAAAAAGAGGAACACGCTAAAAAATGGCTCTTTGTTGCACTGTTTTTTCGTCGACTGTCATGCTACCAGTTACAGATTGAATATACTCGGCTAGATATCAATATCAGGAATATCAGGATGACTGTTGACTGTAGGCCCCGAATCGAAATAGAAAAAGACAAATGTATGACGATTGAGCAGCTGCTATTCTGTTCTATTCCTATACTACATAGGTTTGTTCTTTCTCGAAGAACTTCCTAACCTAACTGATGCACACTAAAGGCACTAAAGGTAAGTCCACAATAGGTGCAGTAAGCCTTTAACCGTAAAGGTGCCTTTTCACGTCGACGCTCCGACCAACTCGTCGCTATATATATTATGTATATATATATACTCGAAAATTTGAAATTTCTTTCTTCGAGTATATATACATTTTTCAAGTTTGTTAAACGAATGCATTTGTCATTACGGCAATATGCAAGACTGGCATTCGTTAAATAATACATGCGTTATCAATTATTTAATAAAAATTGTTTATTAAATAAAATAGAAATAAAATAGAAGAAAAACCCGTGTGTTCTCTGCTATTTGTAAATATACGTTCTCCAAACGTGCTGAAACGTGACAAGGAGGGGGGGGGGGGGGGGCAACGGCAAGGTCGCCCGTTCCGAGTAATCCGAGTTCTCTAATCACACACTCTATACTCTATACTCTACACAAACTGCGTGTCCGGTGAAGAGCGGCGCTTTATACGATCACTCCGGCTTTTGAAGAAATGGCGGATGTCGAGGTGAGCGAGTCACGTGGAATACGAAGAAAATTCTCGCGTTACTCTGTACGCCGCCGCGTTATTATAATCGGTGCGTTTTGTTGTAGCTAGCAAAAGCCTTGAAGGACCTGCCAAATCGAGTTCAGACCGCCAGCAAGAAGGAGCGGCGTGAGATCCTGCAAAATGTCGCCAGCGTATTGTCAAATCCCGGTAAGGATGATCGCGGGACGGACACGTATTATAATTTTGATGAGAGATAAGCGGCACTTACGCGCGGCCGGGGTGGCGGTGTTATGAAAATAAGGTGGGGGAGAGGGGGGACTGATCAATTTTCGGAGCACCGACGTGATTTGTCTCCGCGACTCGTGCACAGTTTTTGGCAAAACAGTCACACGGTTGTTTAGAACAGTCTAGAGTTCGTTTATTTACAATATTGTCTTTTAATTGTTTTACTAAGTATCTGTCTCCCTCTCAGTCTTAGTCCTGATCTATTATGATCTATCTGAAAGATTACATATAAATTATGTTGTACACCAACAGAAGTTTCATATAACGCCAATGAGGTTTTAAAATATTTCCCTTGAGCGCCGTCGAAAACATCTGACATATTTTTGTGAAAATTACCTGACACAGGTGGCAAATATTTATCTAATTAAATATGTTTAATGTATTTTAATGGAGTAATTTGCTGTAACTGTGTTGCTTTCTATGCGATTCAGTTTGACTACGCTAACGGGGTTTTAAAATATTTCCATTGAACATTTTCAAAGATATATTGACACGTTTTTGTGAAAATTACACGATATATGTAGCAAATATTTAAAAAAATACGTTTAATATATTTCAATGAAGTAATTTGTTGTAAATGTGTTGCTGTCTATGCGATTCAGTTTGACTACGCTAACGGGGTATTAAAATATTTCCATTGAACATTTTCAAAGACATATTAACACATTTTTGTGAAAATTATATAACATACAGTAGCAAATATATTTAAAAAATATGTTCAATATATTTTAATTGAGTAATTTATTATAACTGTATTATTTTCTATGTGATTCAATTTGACTCTATGTCAATAGGGTTTTAAAATATTTCCATAGAGCCAAGGTTTTAAAATAATTTTATCATTAAATGTATCTGATATATTTTTGTTAAAATTACATAACATGCATTCAAGTAATTTGTTATAACTATTATTTTCTGCATGATACATGAAGATAAATTAATATGTATTTGTATATGTATATAAATATTTCTTTACTTTATATATTTTTGGATTTGTTTATGTTAGCTATACATTTTTATTTAAATTTTCTCATTAATCACGTAATTCGATGTTGATTAATATAATTTGATGGTATCGAAAAATATTGTAGTTTAAAATTGAAGATTTCAAGTAATTTATTTCTCTCTATTAGAATTTTTTTTCTGCAATTTGAAAATCAAATTTTTATTTTATTTGATATGTTTGACTTAGAAATAGGCACACACATGTAAAATTTTATATTCTTGAAATAATATACAGAATATTTTATAAGTAAGATTCCTAGTTCAGAAATCGATTTAACATCTCTTTGTGCAGCACAATAGCACGCTCAATTCTTTGTCTAGGAAATGAATAAAAATCTCTTATTCATTATGTATGTAGAACCACTTAAATTATTGGACGAATTATATCACGAAAATGACTACAACTTGAAAGCATTTGAATGTGTACACATGAATCTTTTATCCCTGATGTTAAATCTATCCTTGAAACGGATCTTAATAAAATAATTATAACAAAATTCTGTACATATGATTCGATTGACTTTAGGCTATATAAATTATTCACATATGAGATTCATTATTCATTACAGGCATCAATGACAAAATTGTTAATGGGATCTGTAAGGTGGTATCACTTACCTTACATAGATACAAGGATAGTGCTTCTCAGTCCTACGTGAGAAGCCTAATTGTGGAACTAATTAAGCAGCAACCAGAGGCTACCATCAAACATATGACAACTGTAATTTCAGAGCAAGCTACCTGGCATAAGAATGTGGTTGCGACGTAGGTCGAATCGGGAATTAATTTTCTATACGTTAGCTGTTTACGTATAAATAACATTTTTCTAACAATGCTTTTTTTGTAGCTTGAACACTGCTTTAACCGCGTATATCGCATTGAAGTGGTCAACTTTACTTATTTTCCATGGATATAATGAACGTCATATAACTCAAATGGATGAATCTTTAGCAAAGCTCATTGAGGCACAGGCAAATTTATCTGCTGCGGCTTTAGCGTCCGCAGATAAGAAACTTGCCAACAAGGTGTATACGTTGCTTGCGCATGAATGGGTCGCTATTGCAGACATAGAGACTTATGTCGGACATTTAACAAAATTGGAGCTTGGAAACGGTATAATTATTTTAGCCAGTTTACTTATGAGATATTTAGTTGCGACGAAAAGAGATGATTTGGTGGAACAATTGAAGGTGAGCGAGATAAGAGTACGCACATTATAATTTCTAAATATAATATATGTACAAATATCTATGTGTATTTATGTATGTGTATTTTTGTAAATTTCAGGCAAATATGATAGATGTTTTTATAAAAGTGACGATTAGTTGTAAGAAGAAACCGGATTTGTATGTAGTCGATGCAGCTGTGCCACTTCTTCGGAGATTGACTCACGAGGAATTCAAAACTCAATTACTTCCCGCTTTACAAAAAGCTATGTTGCGAAATCCAGAGATTATAATCGAATCAGTCGGTCACATTTTAAACGGGTTGAATCTCGACCTGAGCCAATACAGCCAAGAGATAAGTAAAGGATTATTTGCCAATCTACATTCTAAGGAGGATTTGGTGCGGGATGAAGCGGTTGAGGCGTGCCGCAAACTCGCTCTACAATGCTCCGATACGACGGCTTTGGAAATGTTGCTGTCATCCGTATTCGCGGTGTTTCACGGATCGGAGGGCAAGCTCACGGTCGCGACTCATAAGATCTCCGTGCTGCAAGGTGCCGGCAATCTCAGCTACAACGTGGCTTCGGGTAATAGCGTGCAGAAATTAGCCGAGACGGCCTGCGAGCATTTCGTCAAGGTGCTCGAGACCGAGGTCCACGAGAAGACGCTGATACACGCTCTCGAAATGATGGCACTGTGGTCCAGGAAATTCTCGTCTAATGTACCAAAAATCGTCGTCGACGCCTTCAAGAAAGGTATGGCGGCGAAAACGTCGACCGCCGCAGTGCGTACCGCCTACATTAAGCTGTTCTTCTCGATTCCCGCCGCCTCGTACTCGGGAATAATAGCACCGATCCTCGCCCAGGCCATAACCAGAGCTACGCAGCAATGCGCGCAACCAGCAGCGGTAACCGAAGGCCTGGTCGCTTCGTATTTGCTGCTGAAATTCGTCTTAGCTGACCAAGTGGAGAATGACAAGCAGAGCGTGCTGTGGAACGCGATAGACGAGCAAATATTCTTTTCCGAAAAATTCCTGTCGACCTGTAGCGACGATATTTTGTACCATCTTATGTTACTCTGCGAACGTCTTATCACTGAATTTTCTGACAAACTGAACGAGAAAGCTCTAACTGGGATTCATCGAGCAATCGTGTCTTGCGCGACTGCCCCAAATTCCGTGACGAGACAACGGTGTTTCCCGTTGGTCAAGAAAATCGTGACCGGTTTGAGTACGTACGGGCCGGCGCAGGCATTGTTAACGGAATTCAACAAATTTTTGGAAAATGTTAAGATCAAGTCGGAATCGGATAAAGAGAATAAGGAAGAAAGCTCAATGGGAGAGATTACTGGCAGGTGTCTCGCCGATGGATTATTCGCCATATGTTCAGGTTCCTTCTTATTCGAAGCACATACCTTTCAAATGACCAGAGATGCTCTGCTTCCATCTCATCACCCGGCGCTGCTCAAAGCCGTGCCAAACTTATGGTTCAAGATCGCCAAGAACTACAATCTCGTACCAAAGGATTTCTTACGTACCTACAGCAACGAGGTGAGGAAGATGTTAATTCAGAATTATAAACCGGTGCCGAGCTACGAGAATGCACTTATAAAAATCGTGTCCCTCGCACCGGACGCTTTTCTACCCGCGCTAATATCAAACGTGACAAGTAAGCTTGACGATCCGGAGATCCTACGAGTTACCAAGGACGAATATTTCACGTATCTCACTCCCGAGGGAGAGCTCTACGATAAGAGCGTACTGCCCGTTAACGATGAGAACGATATCCTCAGTTCTATGAATATGAAGAGAGAAAGTAAAGTCTACTCGTTCAAGGAGCAGCAAGAGGAGCTTCAACTGCGGCGCGAGTTATACGAGAAACGGAAGAGAGAGGGTAAAATAAAGGAACCGAAGTTGACGCCTAAACAAGAGGAAACTATAAAGGCGCAGATCGCGAAGGAGAATGGTATTCGCAAGAGATTAACCGAGTTGAAAGCCAAGATAGATAACACTGTGTCCTTAGTGGCGTGCTCAATACGCGGCAATCGGCAAGAGCTGTCTTTGTACTTAAAGGACCTTCTACCACCCATTTTGAAGAATCTGGGTTCTCCCCTGGCAGCACCCGAGATGTCGGAGCTTTACATATCTCTTCGGCAAACGGTGACGATAGATAACAGTACGATTCTAGGGGACCTTATTGCTCACGTTACGCTGCGGCAATTGCAGCCGCAGTGTGACCTGGACCAAGCCTGGGAAGAAGAAAATCTAGACGTGGCAGTTAAAAGAACGTTGAATCTTATACACGCGGTGACGATCAAGAAGAAAGAGCTATTCACGGCGCCCGCGTTCTGTTACGTTTTTCCTTTCATAAGGAAGACTCTGACATCGTATAAGGACGAGGGCATGATCATACAGGGACTGCAATTGATTCAGGAACACGCCAAACAGAGAGGTAGTACTACCGATTTGAAAGACCTCAGACATCCCAGACTTTTGCCGCGCAAGCAAATGTTCGACTTGCTCATCGAGCTTATGGAGACTACCACAAGCCGAGTGCAGTCTCATGCGGTAGCGACCTTGCTGGACGTTGCGCAGTCCGGTAGCGGTCAACCGGGTGCAGCGATCGCCACCAGCGAGGACATAGACTCATTGATCGGCGCATTACAGAATTCTTTGTCGACCGTGAGAGACGCGGCTCTCCGAGGACTGACGGTGATACGGCAGGCCTTCCCGTCCCAGAAGGAGGATCAGGATCAACTCAACAGACTCACCAGGAGAGTGTGGATCGCTCGGTTCGACGTGAACGACGAAAACAAGATCCTCGCTAACGAGCTGTGGAACGCGGCTGATTTTATCGCGCAAGCGGAGACCCTCTGCGAGGAGCTGATCCAGGATATCGCTCATCCAGTCGAACCGGTACAACAGGCGGCCGCGCACGCGCTAGCCCAGAGCTTGGCCAACGTGCCGCATCTGACGCCGACCGTGTTGGACAACTTGTTGCAATTGTATCAGGAGAAACTGGCCATGATCCCGCCAAAGCTGAACGATTTCGGTCGCGTTATCGAGCAGCCGATCGACACGTGGGGCCCGCGACGCGGGGTAGCGCTCGCCCTCGCTCAAATAGCGCCGCTCCTCAACGCCGACACGGTACACCGGCTAATCCAGTTCTTCGTCATGACCGGGCTCGGCGATCGGAATCAGTCCGTACGCACCGAGATGCTCACGGCCGCCGTCGCGGCGGTCGATCTTCACGGTAGCGCAAACATCACGTCACTGCTGCCGGTCTTCGAAGACTTCATGGACAAGGCGCCGAAGATTGGCAGTTTCGACTCGATCAAGCAGTCGGTGGTGATCCTCATGGGATCCCTGGCGAGGCATCTGGATAAGAACGACCCGCGAATCAAGCCCATCGTGATGCGCCTCATCGCGGCGCTCTCCACGCCGTCGCAACAGGTGCAGGAGGCCGTGGCCAATTGTCTGCCGCATCTGACGGATGCCATCAAAGAGGACGCACCGAAGATCGTGGATAATCTAATGGACCAATTGCTCAAGTCGGACAAGTACGGGGAGCGTAAAGGCGCGGCGTACGGACTGGCCGGACTCATCAAAGGTATGGGAATTCTCGCGTTGAAGCAACTGGACATCATGAGCAAACTGACCAACGCTATCCAAGACAAGAAGAATTACAGGCACCGCGAAGGTGCACTGTTCGCGTTCGAGATGCTGTGCACAATGCTCGGTAGATTGTTTGAGCCCTACATCGTTCACGTATTACCGCATTTGCTGTTGTGCTTCGGCGACTCGAGTCAGTACGTGAGAACCGCTACCGACGACACTGCCAGAGTAGTTATGAGCAAACTTTCTGCCCATGGCGTTAAACTCGTTCTGCCAAGTCTACTGGCGGCTCTGGAAGAGGACTCGTGGAGAACGAAAACAGGTAATTAAACTCGTTGTCACATTCGTTCTGGTAGTAAATAAACTAAAGGTATTTTTCTATTGTAGAATTAATCTCGCATAACTAGATCTTATTAGCTTTCTGTGTAGCCTTTATTATTTTTGTATTTTCATGCATGAAACTTCGTCGATGGCGATGGTGCAGTCTTTTGAAGAAAAGGAATCGTATATGTACCTTGGCCTCTTCCCGATTTTATTTTTGCAGTTTTTATGAAAAAGAATTGTAAATTCTTTATTGAAGAACCGAGCTTTGTTTTTAAATTTATTTATTATTGTTTAGAAGTTTTCTGTTATCCAAAGATGCAGTATCACACTTTGTTTATCCTCAATTATCTTAGGATAAAGTTTATATTTCAGATACTTTCTATTACAGTTAAATATTTTCTCATTTAAAATTCCAAGAGTTGTATGTCTGTATGCAACTCTAAAAATCAAATCCGAATCTTTTGCTTGATAGTTTTGGCACTGAGATGTATCCAGCATAATGATTATTTTCTTGATTTTCTAATTGCTGGACGATGCTCTAGTACAATTAAGGAACGACATTATTATTTATTTTGAAAATAAAACAGAAGACACGTTAAACCGAGATTAAAAATTTATGCATCTTATTTTCAGGATCTGTCGAGTTACTTGGCGCTATGGCGTACTGCGCACCGAAACAGTTAAGCAGCTGCCTACCGAGTATCGTCCCCAAACTGATAGAAGTACTTAGCGATTCCCACACGAAGGTACAAGAAGCTGGCGCGGAGGCGCTCAAGGTCATTGGAAGCGTCATCCGCAACCCGGAGATTCAAGCCATTGTGCCGGTGTTGCTAAAAGCCCTACAGGATCCCTCGCACAAAACCGCTACTTGCCTGCAAACGTTATTGGATACGCAATTCGTACACTTTATCGATGCTCCCTCGTTAGCTTTGATCATGCCCGTTGTGCAGCGCGCCTTCCTCGATCGTTCTACGGAGACGAGAAAAATGGCTGCGCAAATTATCGGCAATATGTACTCCTTAACGGATCAGAAAGACCTGACCCCGTATCTGCCGACTATTATTCCGGGTTTGAAAACAAGTCTGCTCGATCCAGTGCCCGAAGTACGCAGCGTATCGGCGAGAGCGCTAGGAGCGATGGTACGAGGAATGGGCGAGTCTAGCTTCGAGGATCTCTTACCTTGGCTGATGCAAACGCTGACCTCCGAGACCAGCAGCGTCGACAGATCCGGCGCTGCCCAGGGTCTCTCCGAGGTGGTGCGCGGACTGGGTGTCGAGAAGCTTCACAAGCTCATGCCGGAGATCATCAGCACCGCGGAGAGAACCGACATCGCTCCCCACGTGAAGGACGGATACATCATGATGTTCATATACATGCCGAGCGCATTCACTACGGAATTCACTCCGTACATAGGACAGATCATCAACCCCATCCTGAAGGCGTTGGCCGACGAGAACGAATACGTGCGGGAGACCGCATTGAGGGCGGGACAACGTATCGTCACTCTTTACGCCGACTCGGCAATAATGCTGTTATTACCGGAGCTGGAGAAGGGCCTCTTCGACGACAACTGGCGTATTCGATACTCCTCTGTGCAACTGTTGGGCGATCTGCTTTACAGGATCTCCGGTGTATCGGGCAAGATGTCGACCGAGACTGCGAGCGAGGATGACAACTTTGGTACAGAACAATCGCATTATGCCATTATAAATGCCTTGGGTGCAGAGAGACGGAATCGCGTGTTGGCTGGCCTGTACATGGGTCGGTCGGACGTGGCTCTAATGGTGCGTCAAGCAGCTCTACACGTTTGGAAAGTAGTGGTAACGAATACGCCGAGAACGTTACGAGAAATATTACCAACGCTGTTCACTCTTTTGCTGGGATGTTTGGCGAGTACGAGTTACGATAAGAGGCAGGTGGCCGCTCGGACGTTAGGCGATCTCGTTCGGAAATTGGGAGAGCGAGTGTTGCCAGAGATCATACCGATCTTGGAGAAAGGTTTACAGAGTGACCAGGCGGATCAGCGCCAAGGTGTGTGCATAGGCCTGTCGGAAATCATGGCGAGCACCAACAAAGATATGGTGCTGACCTTCGTCATCAGTCTCGTGCCAACGGTGAGGTGAGTACAATCGTTTTATGAAAATGACGATCAAAACACGTGATCAAGCGTTTAAATAAAAGAGTCGTACTATTTCAGAAAAGCGTTGTGCGACCCGTTGCCGGAGGTCCGTCAGGCGGCGGCTAAGACTTTCGACGGCTTGCATTCCACGGTGGGCGTTCGCGCCCTCGACGATATATTGCCGGCGATGTTGACGCAACTGAACTCGCCTGACCCGGCGGAGGCGGAAAACACTTTGGACGGTTTACGCCAAGTGATGGCGATCAAGTCGCGCGTTGTACTGCCGTATCTAGTCCCGCAGTTAGCCTCGCCGCCAGTTAACACGAAAGCACTGTCGATACTGGCTAGTGTGGCAGGTGAAGCATTGACAAGGTTCCTCCATAGGATCTTACCAGCATTACTCACTGCTCTTTCCAGTGCTCAAGGAACGGCGAACGAACTGCAGGAGTTAGAATATTGTCAGGCTGTTGTTCTTTCCGTCACCGACGAGGTAGGCGTCAGGACTGTGATGGATCAGCTGATGGAGGCAACGAGAGCCGAAGATCTATCGAAACGACGTAGCGCCGCGACGTTACTTTGCGCATTCTGTCGCGACACTCGCGCCGATTACAGCCAGTATGTCCCGCAATTGCTCAGGGGTTTGATTCATTTGTTCACCGACGAGGACAGGGACGTGTTGCAAATGAGCTGGGAGGCGCTCACAGCTGTCACCAAGGTAAGAATGGAAATGACTCGCGATAACACGGATGCCAAGATCAATATTATCTATAAAGGAACGTGTGAGAAGAAACGTTGAAAATAATTTATATCCTGAGAATTCTTAAAGTAATGTTAACATTAATATTAATTGTTCGCTTTTAACCGTTGTACTTCTTTTCAGACTCTATCATCTGAACAGCAGATAGCGCACGTACAGGACATTAGGCAAGCCGTTCGGTTCGCAGTATCCGACTTGAAAGGCCAGGACTTGTTACCCGGATTCTGTCTTCCCAAGGGAATCACGCCTATCCTACCGATCTTCAGGGAGGCCATACTGAACGGTTTGCCGGAAGCAAAGGAGCACGCAGCTCAAGGACTAGGAGAAGTTATAAAATTGTCCAGCGCGGCCGCATTGCAACCGAGCGTAGTGCATATTACTGGTCCGCTTATCCGAATTCTCGGTGATCGTTTTAATTGGAGTGTTAAGGCGGCCGTTCTCGAGACGCTTGCTATATTACTTGGAAAGGTTCGTACAAAATCAAAAGATAATGGATGCGTTCCGTTTTATGCATGATAATGCATCATTTATTCTTGTTGTTCACCAAATGTTGAACAAGAATAAATGATGCATCATGCGTGAAACCTGGTTTTTGTCAGAATTTTAGGCTTTATATTATTATGCGATTTGCGAATAAAAAGAAGAAATGTTTGCACATAAGGCATTATTTTTCAACGTCCAAGTCGCAAAAGTTCTTCCGGTTCGAAATTATTGATTTACCTTGTTTATAGGTTGGCGTTATGCTGAAACAATTCTTGCCGCAATTGCAAACTACATTCTTGAGGGCGTTGAACGACAGCAATCGACAAGTCAGATTGAAAGCAGCTTATGCTCTTAGCAATCTGATTGTCATCCATACACGTGTCGATCCCTTGTTTACTGAACTTCACACTGGTATCAAAACAGGAGATGATCCAGCAATAAGGTAATCTTTATGAATCTACAGATACGTTTTTCGAGTTTTGGAACGCTTTACAAGAATTTTATATTATTTGGAACAGGGAAACGATGCTGCAAGCTCTCAGAGGTGTACTGACCCCTGCTGGCGACAAAATGACCGACCCGATGAAGAAACAAGTATTTGCAACGCTCAGCAATATGCTTAGTCATCCGGAGGATGTAACGAGGAACGCGGTCGCTGGTTGTTTCGGCGCTCTTTTGCGATGGTTAACTCCGGAACACTTAGCGGTCGCATTTAACGATCACCTCTTATGTAAGTTCATGAAGAAGTAAGAAGTAAGGCTCAAATGATTAATATACGGCGCTTACAAAAATTATTGATATTCGATTAGGTAACGATACCAATGCTGACTGGGTGCTAAGGCATGGACGATCGGCTGCGCTTTTCGTAGTATTGAAAGAATCACCCACCACGGTATATAATCCTAAGGAGAAGGATCGTGTTTGCGCGGTGATACTCTCATATTTGGCTGCGGACAGAGTGCAGATTGTCATGAACGGCGTACGAGCGTGTGGATACTTATTTCAGTATCTTATGAACGAGTCGCTGCCAATACCGCAGCAAATTTTGTCGCCTTTTGTGAGGGTAAGCTCTAGAAGTACATTTGTCACGTCTATTTGAGACTCGAATAGATTGCTCGTGATATTTAAAGAGGCGCAGTATGAAACATTTACATGTTAAGCGGGATAATAATATTTTATAATGTTAAACCAATGTTAGACTTTAATAATTGCTGCAACTTTCAGTCGATGAATAATAACAGCAACGACGTGAAGCAATTGCTCGCTCGAGTTTGCATTCATCTCGCGCGTAACATACCACCTGAAAATATGTCACCCGAACTGCTCAGAGCCCTCTTGCCGATGTTGGTGAACGGTACAAAAGAGAAGAACGGATATGTCAAGGCGAACAGCGAGCTCGCACTTATCGCGGTGCTTCGGCTGAGGCAAGGCGAAGAAGAACATCAGGTTAGTTGCTATCTCCCAGTCGGTTTCCTTTTTAAAACGGTTTAATTTTTGTGAGGTGATTGCATCCTCTCTCCCATGTAATTAATTCTTTCTTCATGTTGTCATCTTTCAGCGCTGCATGGCTTTCTTGGATGCTGGCGCGAGGGAGTCTCTGTCCGACGTTGTCAGCAAAGTGTTGCGTAAAGTGCTCTCTCAACCGGAGGGCAAAATAGAGGAATTAGACGATACGCTACTCACGTGAGAGCTATTGTACTTCCCGCGGCTTATTACGCAATATACCCGTTCCAATAATCGTATTACCCGTCATTATTCGCCCGACCCCTATAAAGAAGAGTTTTATCGTTCATGTATCAGCTGCATTATGAACAAACTAGCTCGTTCAGCATTGTATCTCGATAAACAATTAAAGAGCGTGAAGCGGAACTGTCTAATAAGATGTCCTGAATATATCAAACGATTCGAACCAGAATTGTACATACTTTTACGAGAGACGTTTTCTATGATTCGTATAATGACCGCCTGACATCCAACGATCCCGATGTCGATAATCGCACGAGCGTTTTCCCACTTAAGAGATCAGAGGTGACAGTCGGAATCTATTATCGAGGCTTTCTCTGTATTGGTGATGTAAGATTCATTATTTAAGGTGTTATTTTATATTTACAGTCATATTTATATATAAACAGTCACTTCATGAACTTATAGACTCTTTACAGACTCAAAATGGTTGTATGTACTATGCTTACGCTATATCAAAAAAATTGATCTTTTATTTACCGTAAGAAAAAAAATATTTTATGAAAGTTTAATTGACTCGAAGAAAAATAAATAAAGCCAGCTCAATGATTCGCTCATGTAACTATTACGATATGAGGCTGTACAGAAACTGTTTGCTTCTGTTAGATTTATTTATTTTGTTTGTATTTTCTTCATTTTCTGTATTTTTTTCATTGGACGTATATTAACTCGATCGTTTGCGTGTACTATCAGAAATGGTACCGTTTATTTTAGGACTATAATTGTGTATTTGATAATTCCTTTAGCAGTTGATATTGAGAACGAAAGAGAGTGCAAGATTAGCGCAAGGTAATCGAAAAGGCGGGGAAAATGCGTAATTTCTCTCTGAAAGTGTTAATGTTACCTTGAAAAAAAACATTGTTTATTATATTATAAATTAATTTTAACATCTCTCACACAACATTTCTTTTATATAAATAATTTTTCTATATTTTTTCTTTATGGCAAAAGAATGACAAAATGAAAAGCGGCGGAAAATAATGAAGAGAGATCTCTTAAAAATTATAGAGAAAAAATATAATTAAAAGAATAATATAAAACATTAATTAAACTCAATTAAAACGATGGAAGTTGAATATATGTATACCTATATCAGCGATGTTGTTATTCATGCAAATATGAAAGAATTGCACGTAATGAAAGGCAGTTCTTCTTCGGTGGAAATATCCAATAATTCAAACGTTAGATCTCGACGCTGTTCATACGTCGAGTCAATTGTTTTCGACAAATTATACATTTCTGTACCTTGTCGTTCGAGCTATTCGTTACGACTGATAAGTGAATCATTACCTTTCTCTGAAAAACGATTATTCTGGAAGAACTCCCCTCGGGACGTCATCGTAGAAAGTAACGCGAAGGCTATTGAGAAAATTTGCAATGTGTTTTTATTATCACAATATTGTGTTTCATCCTTTTATATACACGTATACAATAACGTAGATTATATTCCAGAATAAGTGGTATCGACGTTGTTGGTAGTTTCGGAATATGGATAGATTTGGACGGACCCAAGCGTGTTCAGATCTGGAGTGCTCGTCTAGGAATATAGCCGAATTTAGGAATCTATATATGTCCGCGTACGCGGGTTGTTAAATTGGCTCGAGTTCCCCCCCCCCCCCTCCCCGAAATGCCGTGATACTCCTGGCTCGATCATTGAAGTGTCCTCGGAACAGGCTTCGTAAAGCATACCACACTCTGCATTTACCGATTCTCGCGACGCGCAATTCACTTTGCATTTACGCTGCCACCGCGTATCGCCGTCCCTAAAAAAAAAAAAAAAAAAAAAAAAACGTACTGGACAATCGCAGAATTTTGTACTTTTATATTATTTCTAACGATTGCACTTGAGGTTTACTTATGTGACGCAATTACCGACAATTGTCCTCTCTCTGGGATAGAGCCCGAGGATCGCACTTCGTCTCGGCGCTATAAAATTCTCTATTCAACGCAAGCAAAACCGGAACAGAGACAGTGATATGATGGACCAGAAGTAGCACTTCACTTTGTGTTTTCAAGTGAAAAGGAACACTCCACTTGTGATCTAGTCGTGCGTGTCGCTTTAGCTTCACGTGGCCCCGGGATTCCTATAAACATAACGATGGATCAGCTCGGTTTAATTGCCGTTCGTTAAATGGCAAATACATTCTGGACAAGTTGCGCCAATACACCGGTCGACATTAATCACAGTTCATTAGTCCTTTCTTCTGTTTACAGAGAATTTCTTGGAAAGAGCAGTCTTGACGACAGATTCTTGGATAAATTTGCATATAACATTTCTTAAACGAGGATTATTCGAGAATGGCGTCTCACCGTGACTTTCTAAATTTTTGTATTATACAATCGTGTAATTAATTCTCTAGCAACAAATTATAATTTTAAAATGTGTTTCCGTTATTTGTGTGTATCTTTCTACAGATGAGAGAAATTCTTTGCTTTCAAATTTAGTTTTCCAAAAATCGCGATTTTCAGCGTACTCCCATTGTTAGAGGAAACCTCGGTCCTGAATTGTATCTACATCTATTCAAGGAATCTGTCAATAATCCACGTATGCTTAACGTGTTATTTAATCTAATATAGGCTTCTCTCTCTTTCCAATATGTTTCTCGGTTAAAATATATATAGCCGTAAGAAAAGATAAAAAGAAAAAAGTTTATAAAGGGAAAGAGAGATTTTATAACGAATAGAGAAATGTGGCATCAGTGATCTGTCGGTTACGCTTTTTGATAAGCCCAAAAAGAAAAACTTTCTTTGTTAATTTAAACATAAACGGCCCTGTTATATTACTCTTTTATCTCTTTTTATCGCAAAAAATAATTTTATATGCGTTAGTTATGTATACCACGAATGTATGTGATATAAATAGAATACGCTCAAAATGACCGCCGTTTTTATTTCTGTCTTCTTGAAAAAAGAAAGACTTATTGAGATTAATTAAGATTTTAAAAAATATTTATTCTCGCGGGAGAAAAAAAGACGATGTGTGTATGCATATAACGTTAAGCATATAATAGCTTCCGTAAAGTTAAGGTCATTGCACGTAATAAAATTTTAGTCGTAATGGTAAGGCCATAAGAAAATTGACCAATCACAGTAGAGTATTCTTCTTATGGTCGAAAAATAAGGTATAGTGATTGGTCAATTGTCTTACGGCCTTGTAGTTGTGACTAAAATTTTGTTACGTGCAATGGCCTTTATAAAGCTGCACAAAATTTCGCGCATACTCTATTACAGCTTATATTTTATTACTTTGTTTCTCATTGTATCTAATTAAGGAGGTATGATTGAAAAATCAAAATGCTTTAATCTCTTTCAAAATTATACAGAATATTATAATTTTTTCTATTATATGGGGTTGGGTCTCGAAATTTTTTAACAAAAGGTAGGTATGAATTTTATTATATTAGAATAAAGATTACATTATATCGACAACTTATACTGATTATTATAAAATTTTTTAAAAATAATGTAACAAGTAATTCTACTGAAAAGAACGCGGGATAATAAATGAGCAAAGCAGATGATTAGATATTAGAAATAATAGCGATTTATTATCATTGAAACATTTTGACTATGTAGTCTTCATCAGCCGACAAGAAATTAAATATATAAAAAAGTGGTCAGCGAATAAAAGACATGACATAATTATTTTTTATTTGGACGCGATAATGAATTGAGTTACAATTATAAAAGCAGATGGATAAGTGAACTCAGCTTCTCTTGGTCAAGTATATATACGCTCCATATTCATCCCGAGATAATTCGATAATGTGAATATTGAAATCATTTGGCTGTAAAGTCTCTTTGCTTCTCACTTAATGCCATCGACACATTTATATTTCCACCGCACACGTATCATCGTCACTTACTAGTCGCTTACATCAGTTCGAACTATACAGGAGGCTTATCGCTTGATTGAAAGCGTATTTTCTCTGTCCATCATCAGAAATTGTAAGTTTGACTCATTAATTTGATTTCACTCGACATCACAGCCAAATGATTTCAATATCAACATACATAGAATTATGCTCGTGCTTTATTGTCCCCCGTCCTTTCTAGTCCTTTGCAAACGCGAGTCAGTTCTTGTCAGCTCTTGAGACTTCTGTTTATTACAAATCATTCTTTTATTATAAGGCTGCTTAAAATTATAAAAATTCTTAATAAACACAAAAATAATGATTTTTATATTATATGTAATAAAATGCCTAACAAAAACGCTTAATTGAAGGGCACTTAAAAGTAAAACTTAAAACTAATCCCAGGCATAAAAAAAGCTATTTGAGTAAAATCTGATCCTGATATTGCAGCATAACTTTCAGTAGCACTTCCAGTTTCTTTTATCTTCTATCTTCTTTTCGATTTGCTGGAAAAATAATGAAAATATTAAATTCGTTAAATAAAATTACTTGTTATTCGTTAAATAAATGTACTTGATACTACAAATATTACGTAATATTATATATTATAAAGAATAAAAAGCATTTACTGAGTTTTTTCGTATTTTCGTTCGTTATGTTTGACGTTGCACTTCGCACGGATGTAAAATTGAACATTGCGATTCCTGTATTTCCATATTTTTGTCATATCTTTGTTGCAACTCTATACTTTGTTTTTCCAACTAAAATATTCAAATAAAGTCAATTTCTTATATTTGGCTCGCATTATAAAAACAATTTTTATAATTTTCCATGTATTATAATTAATCCCTATAACTTTATTACAAAGAAAATATAATAATATCATGATACTCACTGTACTGTTATCATTTTTTTTTAATAATTTACTCAGACGATCTCCTGCATGCCACAACCATTCTTGGATAACTTTCCGCACCTCAGGCAAACTACAATTCTCTGTACTAGTAATGTAATCTAAAAAAATTACAAAATTATTTAATAGAAATGTATATGTTTGTTCCGCCAATAAGTGATTAACAAGAAAAACTCTATTTTTAATCGATAACGTTTGGCAATATCATGACGGTTCGACCATTGGTTTTGGTCGGATTAATCGTCACGTTTCGACTATTATTATTTAAATTACAAATTTTTTCTACTTTAATATATTAAAAAACTGTTATTAAGATTTAAAGATGTAAATCTAACAATAATCTAACATCTGTTTATATGAATTTGTTTTCAAAATACTAAGATAAGAAAAAAATTGAAACTTATTGACAGAAAAAGCAACAAAATTTGCTGTTAATCATAACACACTTTTTAAACTTATATTTATATAATTATATATTTGTTTTTAATTACCTATAATAATGCTGGCAAATACAGTATCTTTTATAGCTATCGATTCTTTTTGGCCCGTCCACGTCAATTTTTTTGCTACGCTGTCATTAATAATAAATCTCATGATATTTCTGGTCTTATTTGCATAGTTTTTGCCTTCAATTTTTGTAATTTTATATTTCTGCAACAAAAAAGAAATAGATATAAAATAATGATCAATTAATCCAGATAGAATACTGAACTCTATATACATTAAAATGCGCTGTGATACTCAAGGCACGAGATGACGAATAGCATTTGGATTGTTTTTATTTATTTATGTTTATAATATATTTTATTATTTATCTCAAGCTCGTTATTCATCAATTTACGTAGCACGTTAACATGGCACTGCATTTAATATGTATATAGTTCAGTGGTGATACACAATCAATACCTAGGATTAGCTAATATTTGCAGAATATCGGTGCCGGAAGTATACATACACGCAGCCCTCAGTCATGGAGAGGATATGTTCGCAACTGAGACTGAGTATATGATTGGCCATTACACATGTATGCAGTCTTTCAGTTGTGTGCGCATCTCCTTCATGACTAAGTCCATGGGGCCGCGTGTACATATCAGAGAACTCCGAAATGTTGCCCACTGCCAGAAAAATTTGGCCGTAGTCTTAAAGCAACAAGATAAATTTAATCAAAAAATACTTACAAATTGTTTCCTTATTTCTTCGTCTGTGTTGAGTATCTCTTCAAGTTTGAAATAATCATCTATTGTTACGACGGGAAAAGCAGGCAATAATTTTGTGGTACACGTTACATTCTTATTTTCTATCAGATTTATGATAAAATCTAATTTCCTTATAATTGTCTCTTGTACCGTATGTATCGTATGTATCTCGTATCGGCATGCTTCTAATATATATATGAAATAAAAGATGAAAATAGTGTATTTTACAATATATTTTTATTAATTTTATTTGTAACAGGATTACAAAGAATTTTATTTTAAACAGAATTTCAAAGGATCAAAAAAATGTACTACATAAATTATGCACTAGCATCTTTATATTGCATATGTAAATAATTAAAGTTACAGATGAGTAACGCAATACATACCGCAACAAGTGTGGCGCCTATCATGTTGTGTTTCACAATCATTTGCATCATCCACGTCATTAACATCTTTCATATTATTAATATCATTGACATCATTCTGTAATGTACATTCACTCTGTACATCTAAAATATAATATTCTATTATTTTTATTCTTTAAATAGTTCGTATTTTTAAAATATTTATATATTTATATTATACAATAATAAAAATTGTGTACACACACACACACACAAACGCAGAGGGTGATCCGTAATTCGCAAGCAATTTGTAAATTAAAATATTATAACATAAGTTCTCCAAAAACAAACTAAAAAATTTCTTTATAATTTTTCAATTTAAACAACAGTTTTTGAAATATAAGTGTTTAAAATTAGTCAATGAAGTTCTATGGTTAAATGGTCGCTTAGTCATCAGTCACTAATACTGTCATACGCGTAACCTAAGGAAGAAGCGAATGTTTATTTAATTATAACTATATTGATTGGCCAGTCTGATTAGCCAGTTTTAAATTTTTATATTTTTGAAACTATTACTTTGAATCAAAAAATCGTAAGAAACTTTACTTCATTTTTTGAGAACTTTCATGTAATAATATTTTGATTTACGAATTATGGGATATCCTGTATATATGTCATAAATAGTTAACAAAAATATCGTACATACCATCAATTTTCTCTTCTTTGCAAGTTAAGGAACACCACATCACATTGTTGATATTTTCGGTAATATATTCTATTAGAAATATCAGTTTATTAAATTTTGTGTTTATTTATATATAAAATATCCGAATTTTTTATCATTTTTTAAATCACTTGTTATTTATTATCTCTATATGTATATATAAATGATAAAATGAATGTATGTATGTATGTTTGTCCGCTATGCAAATCTACAGTTTTCGAATTAGACCAACCAAATTTGGTATACTATCTCATGATATACTCTAACTTAGACCGTAGAGAGTTTTAGGAAGGGGTCTGAGCCCGGGGACAAGGGGCCCTCATACAAAATTGTCTAAGAAAGGTTCCTTTTTTCAAAAAAAAAATTTTTTATGGTAAATATTACTATTCGGGGAAAAGAAGAAAAAGCTAGTATCTAGTATAAAAATCACATAATAAATAACAACAAAGATCAATTATATGTACCATCTCGATCCTTCAGAATATGGTTAACATCACTAGATGCTGGTATGTAAGTAGAAGATGATGCCACATCACTCTTTCGGAAAGCGCTCTATAAAAAGTACAAATAAAAGAAAGATTATTTAATATACAAATATATAATAAAAAAAGTAATTATAGATAAAAGTTTTATGTAATATGTAACTGTGAGTATTTTTCACACAAAATTAATTGCTATCGTCAATTTAGTAAATATATTTTTATATTAAAAATATTAATTATTATTTTTGAATTTGAAGTAATATATTATTATTTATTGTTTCAGGTTAAATAAGTCATTACATTTAAAGAAAAACGATACGTACTATCCAGTTTTCTATTATTGACATATTGTCAACATTGTTTACCAGCGTACCCTGGGACGTATACGAAAGAAGGGGATGGGGCACGATTTGGTCTTTTTGTAGCATGTTCTGTAAAATATTTAATTTATATTATAGAAATATTAACTTATACTAAAGAAATAAGAGTAATAAAAAATGTAAATTACTGTTGTCGCTAGAATCGTACAACTCATCATAAAAAAGAGATATATTTACAATTCTTTCTTGCAGGTTTTCAGCTAGTTGATTAAGCTCTTTCTGCTGCTCTTCTTCCAAGGAGGAGCAATAAATAGCCTTATTTTCCATGTTTCGAGCTATTCACTAAAACTCACTGGTTATGGTTGATCACCTCGCAACAAATGTAAAATTAGATTTTGTGTAACAATATTAGGTCAGTCAAGAAGCTTCTCCTGGAAAAAATGTATTGTTTCAACGTGTTGAGTAATTTGGTGAGTAGATCCACCATTCAGGTCAACTTTTGATGGATTTTGCGAGGAAAATTGTTGCTTCTACTAGCAGGCTGTTAATCAGACAAGTGAAACACTTGCTGTAATCACATTAGGATTAGTTATTTAAGATGCAGTTGTTATAATCATATTAATATTAGTTATTCAGGATGCAATTACTCCTGTCCAACTACAGAACCTAGTCTACGTATCCTTATCCAATTGTTTCGTAGGCCGTCAAATAATAATAATATGGCAATCGAGGAAAGAACCGATCCTTCTAAAACCTACCTTACAATGCAGGGCAACTGTGCTACTCCTCTATTTTAAGAAATTGATGCATGCAATTATCGAGTCTGTTGGGGTCGAGCCATAAAAAATAAATCTTTTATGAATAAAGCCTGCATTGGTAAAGCTCAAGACGTCGTAGATTTTCTTATGAAGCAGTATAATTGTTATTACGTTGTTACATTGGTGGAAATATATAAAATATTGCTCTGGACCATGCAATAGATAACCTGTAAAAAATTGCCCTTGCATTATTTGATACAGTTGCTTATTCTAAATTAATCAAGCATATACCAACATTCAATTGTCAAAGACCAAAATTCAGATACATATAATTAAAATAAAAAATTAATAAAATTATAAATTGCAAAATTATATTACCATTATAGAGTATAAATTATGGTTTCGAATTATATATACCTTTATTTACAGTTGTATATATTTTAGATATTAAAATAATAATTAATTAATCAAACAACGATTACCTTGTAATTAAAAATATTGCTTTCAACGAAACCTGGTTAAGAGAGATGGTTAACCTAACACGCAACAATGTCAAAATAGAGCCGCAGGGGGAAGTGATCCGCGCAATTCCTCGGGCCTAACGCACCTACGGCATCCCAAGTTCACCACATCGCGGACATAAACACACAGTTACACTTACACTCAAACATATACACATTCCAGTTTAAGAGGATAGACAAAATAATATAAAGGTAAAAGCAGAACAAGCATATTTACAGTCATATTTATATATGAACAGTCACACTTCACGAACTTATAGACTCTTTACAGACTCAAAATGGTTGTATGTACTATATGCTTACGCTATATCAAAAATTGATCTTTTATTTATCATAAGAAAACAAAAATTTTATGAAAGTTTAATTGACTCGAGGAAAAATAAATAAAGCCAGCTCAATGATTCGCTCATGTAACTATTACGATATGAGGCTGTACAGAAACTGTTTGCTTCTGTTAGATTTATTTATTTTGTTTGTATTTTCTTCATTTTCTGTATTTTTTTCATTGGACGTATATTAACTCGATCATTTGCGTGTACTATCAGAAATGGTACCGTTTATTTTATAGGAGTATAGTTGTGTATTTGATAATTCCTTTAGCAGTTGATATTGAGAACGAAAGAGAGTGCAAGATTAGCGCAAGGTAATCGAAAAGGCGGGGAAAATGCGTAATTTCTCTCTAGTAAAAAGTGTTAGTTACCTTGAAAAAAAACATTGTTTATTATATTATAAATTAATTTTAACATCTCTCACACACAACATTTCTTTTATATAAATAATTTTTCTATATTTTTTCTTTACGGCAAAAGAATGACAAAATGGAAAGCGGTGGAAAATAATGAAGAGAGATCTCTTAAAAATTATAGAGAAAAAATATAATTAAAAGAATAATATAAAACATTAATTAAACTCAGTTAAAACGATGGAAGTTGAATATATACCTATATCAGCGATGTTGTTATTCATGCAAATGTGAAAGAATTGCACGTAATGAAAGGCAGTTCTTCTTCGGTAGAAATATCTAATAACTCAAACGTTAGATCTCGACGCTGTTCATACGTCGAGTCAATTGTTTTCGACAAATTATACATTTCTGTACCTTGTCGTTCGAGCTATTCGTTACGGCTGATGAGTGAATCATTACTTTTCTCGCGACGCGCAATCCACTTTGCACGCCGAAAGATTACATTATATCGACAACTTATACTGATTACTATAAAATTTTAAAAAAATAATGTAACAAGTAATTCTACTGAAAAGAACGCGGGATAATAAATGAGCAAAGCAGATGATTAGATATTAGAAATAATAGCGATTTATTATCATTGAAACATTTTGACTATGTAGTCTTCATCAGCCGACAAGAAATTAAATATATAAAAAAGTGGTCAGCGAATAAGAGACATGTCATAATTATTTTTTATTTGGAAGCGATAATGAATTGAGTTACAATTATAAAAGCAGATGGATAAGTGAACTCAGCTTCTCTTGATATACGCTCCATATTCATCCCGATATAATTCTATAATGTGGATATCGAAATCATTTGGCTGTAAAGTCTCTTTGCTTCTCACTGAGGGATAATTTCACCTTGTGTTCATTAAAAGTAGGGTCATTTTTCTGAATTTATTATAAAAAATGAAAAGATTTATTAATATTCGGGTTTTTACATATGAAAGTACAAGTCTTAAGGTACATAAAAAAATTTTTTTAGATCAAAATTCTACTACTTGAAACTTTAAACGCGTTTTTCTCGAAACCATGTTTTTCGAGCATGCCGTACCGATAGCTCCTTCAATTTTTATCCGATTGCCTTCAAATTTTAACTGCAGCTTCAAAATAAGATTCTCTAGTGAACATCGTAGGATTTTTCCGAAAAATTGATTTAAAAAAAAATGGCGTCGATTTAAATTTTATTTTTTTAAATCGCTTGAAAATCGACCATAGAATCGGCAAATTTTAATTTATCGGAAAAATCGTACGATGTTCACTAAAGAATCTTATTTTAAAGCTGCAGTTAAAATTTGGTGGCAATCGGATAAAAATTGAAGGAGCTATCGGTACGGCAAGCTCGAAAAACATGGTTTCGAGAAAAACGTGTTTAAAGTTTCAAGTAGTAGAATTTTGATCTAAAAAAAATAGAAAAATGACCTTACTTTTAGTGAACACAAGGTGATATTACCCCTTAATGCCATCGACACATTTATATTTCCACCGCACACGTATCATCGTCACTTACTAGTCGCTTACATCAGCTCGAACTATACAGGAGGCTTATCGCTTGATTGAAAGCGTACTTTCTCTGTCCATCATCAGAAATTGTAAGTTTGACTCATTAATTTGATTTCACTCGACATCACAGCTAAATGATTTCAATATCAATTATACATAGAATTATGCTCGTGCTTTATTGTCCCGCGTCCTTTCTAGTCCTTTGCAAACACGAGTCAGTTCTTGTCAGCTCTTGAGACTTCTGTTTATTACAAATCATTCTTTTATTATAAGGCTGCTTAAAATTATAAAAATTCTTAATAAACACAAAAATAATGATTTTTATATTATATGTAATAAAATGCCTAACAAAAACGCTTAATTGAAGGGCACTTAAAAGTAAAACTTAAAACTAATCCCAGGCATAAAGGAAGCTATTTGAGTAAAATCTGATCCTGATATTGCAGCATAACTTTCAGTAGCACTTCCAGTTTCTTTTATCTTCTATCTTCTTTTCGATTTGCTGGAAAAATAATGAAAATATTAAATTCGTTAATAAATGTACTTGTTATTCGTTAAATAAATGTACTTGATACTACAAATATTACGTAATATTATATATTACAAAGAATAAAAAGTATTTACTGAGTTTTTTATATTTTCGTTCGTTATGCTTGACGTTGCACTTCGCACGGATGTAAAATTGAACATTGCGATTCCTGTATTTCCATATTTTTGTCATATCTTTGTTGCAACTCTATACTTTGTTTTTCCAACTAAAATATTCAAATAAAGTCAATTTCTTATATTTGGCTCGCATTATAAAAACAATTTTTATAATTTTCCATGTATTATAATTAATCCCTATAACTTTATTACAAAGAAAATATAATAATATCATGATACTCACTGTACTGTTATTATTTTTTTTAAATAAATAATTCAGACGATCTCCTGCATGCCACAACCATTCTTGGATAACTTTCCGCACCTCAGGCAAACTACAATTCTCTGTACTAGTAATGTAATCTAAAAAAATTACAAAATTATTTAATAGAAATGTATATGTTTGTTCCGCCAATAAGTGATTAACAAGAAAAACTCTATTTTTAATCGACAACGTTTGGCAATATCATGACGGTTCGACCATTGGTTTTGGTCGGATTAATCGTCACGTTTCGACCATTATTATTTAAATTACAAATTTTTCCTACTTTAATATATTAAAAAACTGTTATTAAGATTTAAAGATGTAAATCTAACAATAATCTAACATCTGTTTATATGATCTGTTTATTGTTTTCAAAATACTAAGATAAGAAAAAAATTGAAACCTATTGACAGAAAAAGCAACAAAGTTTGCTGTTAATCATAACACACTTTTTAAACTTATATTTATATAATTATATATTTGTTTTTAATTACCTATAATAATGCTGGCAAATACAGTATTTTTTATAGCTATCGATTCTTTTCGGCCCGTCCACGACAATTTTTTTGCTACGTTGTCATTAATAATAAATTTCATGATATTTCTGGTTTTATTTGTATAGTTTCTTCCTTGAATTTTTGTAATTTTATATTTCTGCAACAAAAAAGAAATAGATATAAAATAATGATCAATTAATCCAGATAGAATACTGAACTCTATATACATTAAAATGCGCTGTGATACTCAAGGCACGAGATGACGAAAAGAGCGTTTGGATTGTTTTTATTTATTTATGTTTATAATATATTTTATTATTTATCTCAAGCTCGTTATTCATCAATTTACGTAGCACGTTAACATGGCACTGCATTCTATATGTATATAGTTCAGTGGTGATACACAATCAACACCTATTAGCTAATATTTGCAGAATATCGGTGCCGGAAATATACATACACGCAGCCCTCAGTCATGAAGAGGATATGTACGCCTGAGACTGATTGTGAGTACATGATTGGCTATTACACATGTATGCAGTCTTTCAGTTCTGTGCGCATCCCCTTCATGACTAAGTCCATGGGGCCGCGTGTACATATCAGAGAACTCCGAAATGTTACCCACTGCCATAGTCCAGTCAAATTGTCGGGAAACCAATGCTTTACCTGGAAAAAAATCCAACATTCAAAATTTTTTTGGGGGGGTGTTGGGGGCATATAGAAAAGCTTAACTCTAAGTTGGCGGGACAAAATATGCGGAGGCTTTTCCGCCATCTTGAAAAAACCAAAAAAATCGTTTTTTTTGCAATAACTCGGCTCCCTGGAAAGCTACAGAGAAAGTAAGATGACCAATTTGTAGCTTTTTTGCGCTCTACAATTTATGTTATATGACTTTTTTTCCTACGATGGGTATTTGCCGACATATTTGACGAAAACGACGAAAATAAATAGGTAATCGATCTTAAATCGCTTCTCGATTACCTATTTATTTTCGTCGTTTTCGTCAAATATGTCGGCAAATATCCATCGTAGGAAAAAAAGGCATATAACATAAATTGTAGAGCGCAAAAAAAGCTACAAATTGGTCATCTTACTTTCTCTGTAGCTTTCCAGGGAGCCGAGTTATTGCAAAAAAAAAACGATTTTTTTGGTTTTTTCAAGATGGCGGAAAAGCCTCCGCATATTTTGTCCCGCCAACTTAGAGTTAAGCTTTTCGACATGCCCCCAACACCCCCCAAAAGGAATTTTGAATGTTGGATTTTTTTCCAGATAAAATGACAATTTGACTGGACTACCAGAAAAATTTGGCCGTAGTCTTAAAGCAACAAGATAAATTTAATCAAAAAATACTTACAAATTGTTTCCTTATTTCTTCGTCTGTGTTGAGTATCTCTTCAAGTTTGAAATAATCATCTATTGTTACGACGGGAAAAGCAGGCAATAATTTTGTGGTACACGTTACATCCTTATTTCCTATCAGATTTATGATAAAATCTAATTTTCTTATAATTGTCTCTTGTACCATATGTATCGTATGTATCTCGTATCGGCATGCTTCTAATATATATATGAAATAAAAGATGAAAATAGTGTATTTTACAATATATTTTTTATTAATTTTATTTGTAACAGGATTACAAAGAATTTTATTTTAAACAGAATTTCAAAGGATCAAAAAAATGTACTACATAAATTATGCACTAGCATCTTTATATTGCATATGTAAATAATTAAAGTTACAGATAAGTAATGCAATACATACCGCAACAAGTGTGGCGCCTATCATGTTGTGTTTCACAATCATTTGCATCATCGACGTCATTAACATCTTTCATATTATTAATATCATTAACATCATTCTGTAATGTACATTCACTCTGTACATCTGAAATATAATATTCTATTATTTTTATTCTTTAAATAGTTCGTATTTTTAAAATATTTATATATTTATATTATACAATAATAAAAATTGTGTACACACACACACACAAACGCAGAGGGTGATCCGTAATTCGCAAGCAATTTGTAAATCAAAATATTATAACGTAAGTTCTCCAAAAACAAACTAAAAAATTTCTTTATAATTTTTCAATTTAAACAACAGTTTTTGAAATAGAAGTGTTTAAAATTAATCAATGAAGTTCTATGGTTAAATGGTCGCTTAGTCATCAGTCACTAATACTGTCATACGCGTAACCTAAGGAAGAAGCGAATGTTTATTTAATTATAACTATATTGATTGGCCAGTCTGATTAGCCAGTTTTCAATTTTTATATTTTTGAAACTATTACTTGAATCAAAAAATCGTAAGAAACTTTACTTCATTTTTTGAGAACTTTCATGTAATAATATTTTGATTTACGAATTATGGGATATCCTGTATATATGTCATAAATAGTTAACAAAAATATCGTACATATCATCAATTTTCTCTTCTTTGCAAGTTAAGGAACACCATATCACATTGTTGATATTTTCGGTAATATATTCTATTAGAAATATCAGTTTATTAAATTTTGTGTTTATTTATATGTAAAATATCCGAATTTTTTATCATTTTTTAAATCACTTGTTATTTATTATCTCTATCTCTATATGTACATATAAATGAATGTATGTATGTATGTTTGTCCGCTATGCAAATCTACAGTTTTCGAATTAGAACAACCAAATTTGGTATACTATCTCATGATATACTCTAACTTAGACCGTAGAGGGTTTTGGAAAGGGGTCTGAGCTCGGGGACAAGGGGCTCTCATACAAAATTGTCTAAGAAAGGTTCCTTTTTTCAAAAAAAAAAAATTTTTTATGGTAAATATTACTATTCGGGGAAAAGAAGAAAAAGCTAGTATCTAGTATGAAAATCACATAATAAATAACAACAAAGATCAATTATATGTACCATCTCGATCCTTCAGAATATGGTTAACATCACTAGATGCTGGTATGTAAGTAGAAGATGATCCCACATCAATCTTTTGGAAAGTGCTCTATAAAAAGTACAAATAAAAGAAAGATTATTTAATATACAAATATATAATAAAAAAAGTAATTATAGATAAAAGTTTTATGTAATATGTAACTATGAATATTTTTCACACAAAATTAATTGCTATCGTCAATTTAGTAAATATATTTTTATTAAAAATATTAATTATTATTTTTCAGTTTGAAGTAATATATTATTATTTATTGTTTCAGGTTAAATAAGTCATTAGATTTAAAGAAAAACGATACGTACTATCCAGTTTTGTATTATTGACATATTGTCTACATTGTTCATTAGCATACGCTGGGACGTATACGAAAGAAGGGGATGCAGGGGCGCGATTTGGTCTTTTTGTTGCATGTTCTGTAAAATATTTAATTTATATTATAGAAATATTAACTTATACTAAGGAAATAAGAGTAATAAAAAATGTAAATTACTGTTGTTGCTAGAATCGTACAACTCATCATAAAACAGAGATCTATTTACAATTCTTTCTTGCAGGTTTTCAGCTGGTTTATTAAGCTCTTTCTGCTGCTCTTCTTCCAAGGAGGAGCAATAAATAGCCTCATTTTCCATGTTTCGAGCTATTTCATACGTTTCTACGGAAAATAATAAATATATTTTATAACATTAAAGTAAATGTTTAAGACATTTACCTTGTAATAGTTTATAATTACCATATGGTGATGCGTCGATAAGTGTGTGTACTCCAGTTATTTTTTGGTTGAATATGCTGCTCGGGGATAGGTGCTTTAAATTTTTCAGGTTTAACCTTTGCAGATATAGTAGGATGAAATGGCTCAACCAATGGTTAAATATGTGATGCAACGTCTGGCATATTTTCTTATATATTGTGGATTATAGGATTCATGACCTTCATGAGGCTGATAAAGAGTGTCTTGAGGTAATGGCTGGAGAAATTACATTAAGAATAATCATACGTATAATTATTGATATACCAAATATAATATACCAAAATTATGTGTAAAAAACTCACTGGTTATGGTTGATCACCTCGCAACAAATGTAAAATTAGATTTTGTGTAACAATATTAGGTCAGTCAAGAAGCTTCTCCTGGAAAAAATGTATTGTTTCAACGTGTTGAGTAATTTGGTGAGTAGATCCACCATTCAGGTCAACTTTTGATGGATTTTGCGAGGAAAATTGTTGCTTCTACTAGCAGGCTGTTAATCAGACAAGTGAAACACTTGCTGTAATCACATTAGGATTAGTTATTTAAGATCCAGTTGTTATAATCATATTATAGGATTAGTTATTCAGGATGCAATTACTCCTGTCCAACTACAGAACCCAGTCTACGTATCCTTATCCAATTGTTTCATAGACCGTCAAATAATAATAATATGGCAATCGAGGAAAGAACCGATCCTTCTAAAATCTACCTTACAATGCAGGGCAACTGTACTACTCCTCTATTTTGAGAAATTGATGCATGCAATTATCGAGTCTGTTGGGGTCGAGCCATAAAAAATAAATCTTTTATGAATAAAGCCTGCATTGGTAAAGCTCAAGACGTCGTAGATTTTCTTATGAAGCCGTATAATTGTTATTACGTTGTTACATTGGTGGAAATATATAAAATATTGCTCTGGACCATGCAATAGATAACCTGTAAAAAATTGCCCTTGCACTATTTGATACAGTTGATTATTCTAAATTAATCAAGCATATACCAACATTCAATTGTCAAAGATCAAAATTCAGATACATATAATTAAAATAAAAAATTAATAAAATTATAAATTGCAAAATTATATTACCATTATAGAGTATAAATTATGGTTTCAAATTATATATACCTTTATTTACAGTTGTATATATTTTAGATATTAAAATAATAATTAATTAATCAAACAACGATTACCTTGTAATTAAAAATATTGCTTTCAACGAAACCCGGTTAAGAGAGACGGTTAACCTAACACGCAACATTGTCAAAATAGAGCCGAAGGGGGAAGTGATCCGCGCAATTCCTTGGGCCTAACGCACCTACGGCATCCCAAGTTCACCACATCGCGGACATAAACACACAGATACACTTACACTCACACATATACGCATTCCAGTTTAAGAGGATAGGCAAAATAATATAAGGTAAAAGCAGAACAAATACATAGGTCAAGCAACGTTGTGTTATATAGCGGAGCGGAGCTGAAGGCACTATAAGTTTCTCTCAACCGAGGGATTTACTGAATATGTTTCAAAATAAATAATAATTTTCCGTATGAAATGTAATGTAATGTACTGTGAAATTATACAAGGAAAATTAAATTATACTATTAGAAATAAGTGATAACAAAATTTCTTTTATGTTAGGTATCATGAAATTACTGAATTTAACTAAAAAAAAAACTGAATTTTTTACTGAAATATTGATAGAATAACAATGAAATGGGGTTAAATTGAGAGAGAATTTCAGTAAAATTTTATTATATTTTCAGTAAAATATTTCCATCATAGATGGAACGCCACCCTCAGTCTTTCTAGCTCTCTGCTAATTAATACATATGTATACCCAGGTAGCAAGCACTCGTCATTTTGACGTCAATTGACGTCAAAATGACGAGTGCTTGCTACCTGGGTAAGGATCAATTATAGGCGTATCCTTCCCGTCACCTACTCCCGCAAACGATCGATCATATCTCCTTAAAAGGATACGATCATCGGCAGAATGCTCCTTTTAGATACTTTCGAAAAAACAAATGTCAATTTGTTGAGTTGACGTCGCGCTCTGTTTATGCACTTGCGTTATATTTTACAATTTTATACTGAGTCTACGTTTATTTATTATCCCATTGGAAGCTATTGGGAAAATAAAATATATAATGAACATTGATAACATGTATTATAGATTTTAATTTTCCCCAATAGCTCCTAATGTGATGAATAAAAACGAAGCTAAATATACTCGATCGTCATAGCGCTCCTTTTATCTTCCTTATCTTTTAAACATATAAATCCTTATCTTAAATATAAAAGAGATACATCAACAACGAATTCCTGCTTGTATCTTTAGAAAGCGGATATATACATATAACAATTACGTGACACGAGAGAAATTTCCTCGAAATCGCAGATCGACGGTATCGCGTGCCGTGCCGGAAATGCAGCCCCCGGCGCGGGCGTCGAAATGTCATCCGACCGGCGCGGGCGCGGGCGCGGCGCGGCAAATCTCGCGCGCGCGGCAGCCCCGCACACCCCGTCCCGCGCAATCGCTCGTCGTAGAAGAGAAGAGAGGAGAAAGAAACAATTCGCGAGGCTACAGGGACGCCAAGGGACGCCAAGCCCGCAGCTGCACGTTATGCAGTTCCGCCGTCGCACTTCAAAGCATCGCCGTCGCCCACGCGCGAAAACTCTCGCTTTACCGCGTCCGGAACCGACGCTTTATGTCCCCTGCGTGATCTCTCGCGAAGGTATATTAACAATCAGACCCTTTGCCGCCTCGGAGATTTCCGCTGTAACACGCGCACGTTCGATCTTCGTCCGCTGTGATCGTGACGAGAATCACGATTTCGGAAACACGTGGCGTTAAAGTGTAAATTAAATTAATATACATGTTCATGTATATACTCGGGAAAGAATTTTCATATAAAAAATATATAAAAAGTTTTTTATATAGGTGTAATTATACATATAAAATATATCCATGGAATGAGCACATATCAGTGCGATTTGGTGACAAGAGATAACAGTCCAGCATTACGCATTTTATAGTCATTTATTGATCGCAGATTTTTGATTAATTTTTTATCGTCTCGTCGTATCTGCTATCATTCATCTACATAACATCAACAAATTTTTAAATTTTTCAACTTGCTTTGAAAATTTTGCGAAATATTATTTTTCAGTTAACTTAGTTTACTTCAAAAAAATCTTTATCCAAATTGTAATACGAGAATTATACGACCGTTATGATATTCAGTCAAATAGATAATAGATTAAATCCTAAAGCCATTCACGCGCGATCCGAGCTGGATCTTGGTAGTCCAATTATTACATATTTTTTGTGTATTACACATATCTTTTATCCATATATCTATTTATCCAAACTAATATGATAAGTATATAATAGGTACTGTACTTTAGAAAATTACATTTTTATTAACCACATGTCTATAAAAATGATGGAAAACATCGAGTGAATGTTTAGTGAAATTTGATCGTTGATAGCACACAGGTGTCTTTTTCTTTTCAAACTTAAAGAAATGCACCATATGCTTCTCGACAAATTGAAGATCGAACTTAGGACGGTCTTACCCTAAAAAAAAAACCAAAAAAAAGGTAGAGATAGGTATCTATTCGTGTACAAATATTTCTGTGAATTTTTGTATACTCATTCCATTTTTTAGTGAGAAAATTCTTATCCAGTCATATATATATATATATTTAATAAATATTTGTTATTGCTTTTTCTTTAATAAATATAGATGTTTTGTTTTTTGAAGAATATATGCGCAAAAGACTATTGTGTTGCATATAATTACCTTTCGCTTATTTTTCAGCCACGAGATTTTTTTTTTTTTTAATAAAATACATTGCACTTTTCGCACGAATCTGACATTTCCATGGACATATTATAATTATCATACATAACATCTAATATTCCAGGACACGTATTACGGAACTTTTCGGAAAGGATTTCGATCAGAATTGATTAATTATATTTCCAAGATTTCTATTGTGGTTTTTTTTTAAGAAAAAAAAAACGGAATAATTTCGATCGGAGTTTATTTCCGAAAAATTGCATAATAAATTATAATTCTACAATGTAATTTATAATTTCATATAATGCCCTGTAATCTCTGTTGATTTTAAACAAAACGCATAGGATTACTTGGATAAATAAAGGATTTGTATGTACAGGTCCTTGTATGTACAGGCACGTATGTTGATACAATAAGGAATCACGTATATGTACTTTAGATGCAGTCATAAATTGAGCTAAATCGTAAAAGTATGAGTATTGATAATCGCTGAATAGAATAGAATATTTATAGAGGAGAGTTGTCGAATGCATATACCGGTTGCCTAAATCGTACCTTTTGCAGCATGTCACAGAAAGGGTTATAACAAATTATAATTTGTTATTGGTGAAAGGTTATAAACATGTAATAATAAACCGAAACATCAAGCTATAATTTCCAACGTTTGTTTGCGTACAAATCACTATACCAAATGGGAAATATAATAAAAAAAATAACTTAAGTGGCGCGCATTCGGCAACTCTCCCCTATTGTCTGTTATCTGCTTTAACTCGTACCTCCTGCGAAGTATTAACGACCTAATGGTTTCCATACGTATCCCTGCTTATGTCGCTGCATCTCTCCGTGACGATATGTTTAACCTGTGTGTGTAATTTGTCCTAAAATAATAAAAGTATCCTGCCGACGCGTACGGCGATATGCTTTATTCAGTTATTAGTTTTGTTCAGCTCCGTTATCTCGAGAGACACGACAGGATTGAGAGGATTGTCTACAGGATTAAGTGCGATAGTCTGCAACATCATCTTATTATTGAATATTTGACATTATTGAAATATTTGACATGACCTAGCTTTTTCGTCATCCAAAGAATATAACGTCGGTAGATTGCCGTATTAATCTTTTTTTCTCCCCGAAATAATTTGATTTAAATCCTAATCCGTAGTGCTATGAGCGAAGACGAGATAAGTGCAAAGAAAAAATGTTTTTCAGAGAATTCCCTTAATGAGATTATTCAATATTGCGGGTTAATAGTTGAGAGGCTTATCTTTCTGTTCTCATTATTTAAGTTATTTAATTAGCCGTTAGAATAAAGGAAGGCTCGACTATAATTGAGAATTAATCACATGGATGATTAGAAATGATTAGAAATGATGTTGGAAAAATCGATGAATTATGCAAAATATACAAAAGATAATATATGTTAACAATAGTCGCGTAGGACACCACATTAATTATTGAATTAATGACTAAACAGTATAAGATTTCCGGAATATGGTCTTGTGAAATTATTCATCGTCATGTATGGAATAAAATTATCGCCGCTGAACAAGAACTAACACCGACATATACTACGTTTACGCGAGCGTTACTTCTGTAGTAACTTACGATAATTCCTTCGCGTAAACGGGATTTTTTTTCGCGTAAACGGGATTTTGTAGTAACTTACGATAATTTACTCCGCGTAAACGAGTGAATTATCGTAAGTTACTACAGAAGAAACGCTCGCGTAAACGTAGTAATAGGCGGTTTATAACATAACGTACTCTATAACGTTTTATAACGTAAAAAATAAATAAAGAAAAACTTAAAAGAAAAAAATGTGTTTGACTTCCTGGAAGTTTTTCATGAAATCTAGTGACACATTCGTATACATGAATGACGTGGCAATCAATATTAAAATATAAATCATACATATGTATGTCTGTTAACATATGTTGCACCGCCGCGGTGGTCATCCGTAATCGGACTTTGAAACGTCTCTAAAAAAAAAGTAAATGTAAATTTTAGAGTGACGTACGACAATGCGTAAATAGAAAGTACGCATAAAGGTATAATCTAATCATATTTATACACGATACTTTATCATATGCATAAATACAAAAAAAAAGAGATATCTTGCAAGGTATCTCAACGTGATCGTACTAACAATGTGCATGGTCATACCATCCCTTGTCAGGATAAACGTCTGATTCATTGTTCTGATATTTCCTTGACATCGTGTATTATGCGTATGCGACGTCTCGACTGAAAAGCTGGAGAAAGGCCTCTTTACCTGAGGTATAAGACATTGCGTTTTGTTTTACGCATATTGCGCATAATACATCATTTATCCTTGTTGTTAACCGAAACAAACAAGGGATAAATTAAACAAGGATAAGTGATGCATCTCATGCGTGAAACGGAACGCACCCATTCGCGCGAAGTTTTTTTTCTCTCTTTTCCCTCATACCAAAAACTGCTGGCGTGGAGATTTATACCGAGTGATTTGACAAAACTTCCGTTCCTAGTATACAAACAGTGGAAACGAAATGACACACCCCGAAACGACGTTGCAGTCGCCCACGGGGGTGAGTGTGCACTCTTCTTTCTGCCTGTTTACACTTCAATTCCCGACCGGCTTGCACAGTTGGCGCGAAGAAGCGTTTCTACAAGTGCCGACCCCGGTAAAATGCCACTGGTCTCGTCTGCTATCTAAGAGAATACTAAACATCCTGGGCATCTAAACATCTCAGTCAAATAAATTTAATGAAAATAAGTTTAAATACAAATTCAAACGTTAACATTGCACGTTGACCGCGTAATGGTCATCTGTGGCCGCTATCGAAACTTATATATAGAATAATGCCTTTGAAAGGCAAAAGCCATCTAAAATTTTAAATGACAAGTATAAATAGTTTGATAATAATAATAATAATAATAATAAATGCCCCATTCGATCCGCCACTCATATATGAAGGTACAACTGAATCATATTCTACAGCATTTTTTATCATTATCATGCTTATGATATATATGTATAATGAAATATCTACCGACGGCGAGATGTGCACGTGCAAGACTGTAATTCATAAGTATCTCATTTCATTGATACTTACAATTATAGATCAAAGCTCTGACTATAATTTCGTAAGTATCATTTCATTGATACTTACAATTAGATCAAAACTTCGCACGAAGGGGCCGTATATTCATAGTCCGATCTTACGTTCGAGATCATCTTGAATTCTGATCAGGCTTGATAGGATTTTAAGATTCCATCCCGCTGATGAAATATAACCGTACAGTGTTTCGAGATCGCACTTACAGTCTGTCCCACAAGAGCGTTGGCTTGATATCTAGAAAAAGAATTATCATTTTCAAAAGAGTCAGGCTGCAGTCCATTTGATGCTACAAAGTGAATTCTTCACTGAAAGAAAGGAGAAGAGGAACGCTTCGAAGCATTTGCACTGTTAAGTGGACCGCAGCCTCAAAAGTGGACCTCAAAAACATTTTTATAGTATACGTAAAATACACTACGACGCGATTACCTAATTTTGGATATAAGTCTCCTTTATTTTAAAGTATAGCCTCACAACGTTTCGGCACACTTTTGATGAGTTTTTTCTGCATATTTCCGAAGGTATATTGGAAAGTCGATTTGGAAAGTCGAGACTTGCAATGTGTGTATGGAAAACATATATTTACTTGGAAGCAATTATGCCGCCGTGGGACTTCCAAATCATTAGCTATGCCACTTTTTATAAAGTGGACGGAATTTTACGTCGTAAAATCTCTCTCTTCTTTCTCAGTTTTCTATATTTTAAAATTCTAAAAATATTTATTCCCATACACCGGAAGACACTGAAAGTAACCGAGAGTACCTAATCGCATTATTTACGGTAAAAAGAAGAACGCATTGAGGGAATCCAGAGTTCTTTTAACGCCGCGTTACACCTAAACAAGTGTCATTATATTTGATATACAATCAAAGAAAATCAGAGATGAAAAAAGAAGGGATAGAAATGAAACAAAAAAGAGAATAAAAGTGAGAGTTTTACGATGAGGAAAATGTGCAAAGGCCACAAAGGGAAAATAAAAGGTAGAAAGAATAAAATATTGTGCACTAAAACAGAAAGATAACTGCAACTTTCGCTTTCAAAGAGTTTGCATTTCGAATATGATTTGTATCGAATTTTTTTATTAAACCGAAATCTCGTTTTATATTGAGTATTAAATTGCATGAATATGAAATCTTTGAAAAGTTGAATTGAATCATTTTTTTTCTTTGACCGCGACATAAAGCTATTTTATAAAAATGCTTAATAGATAAAACTTAAGAAATGCATTATCATTATGGTTGTGATATATATTTATTATCTTTATTATCTTTATTATTTCATCAATTATAACACTTAACACATCAGTAGCTATAACACTTCGATATTACAAACAAGAGGTTTTAATTGATTATTCAACTCTTTTCATTTATAACTAATGTAATCGATTATTTAACGTTTTTCTTGCCTTCACTACCTATATAGTATATAATATATGCATATGTTATATATATATGTATTATTAATTATTAATATTTCATATATGTATATAACATATTGTGTATACAAGAAATACATATTTTTTATAAATATAAAATAAATTGTTCACGTAAAAAAAATATATATATATATATAATTTGTAGTTAAAATGTAGATATGTAATATATTACTAATATATTATAACTATATTTTATACATTTATGTATACATATGTATATAATTTTAAACCGAGAAAATCTCAAGAAATCGTTATTAAATTTACAGTCGGGGATTTAAAAATATTTGCTCAAAGAAGTATGTTATTTTATATCTCATTACTGAATAAAAGATTTTAGATTTTGGTAGATTCCTAAAACTTTATCGCTATCGATACAATACGCGATAGGTATAAAGAATTGTATATAGCATGTCCGTTGTGTGATTTTATCCTTATTCTTCCCTCGTTGTCACGATTCGAAAACAAACTGTTTACAGTCATCTGTTCGCCCGCCGGATTCTATAATTTAAATGGTGACAATTCCGTGATGTTCTGTCTCGTGCACGATGCTCATAACGGGAACGTGTGACGAGACCCGCGGGAACACGCGATATAAATCCGTGCAGGGTCAGTGTCTGGTGGAAACGGCGACAACGATCTCGGCGCAGTCATTTGATGCACTTGTAAATTTTTCGCGACGGCTTACCGTCGCTGGAACGCGTGGAATTAACGCCCGCTGATGGCACTGTAATTCTATATTAAACAGAATGTTGCTGTGAAATTTATATGCATATGTATATTTTTAACAAATATATGTATAAATATACAATATTTATAAAAATGTTTGCTTATTTTTATAAATATACCTGTTTATAAAAAGTTAAATACCTATATAATTTAGCATATATTGTATATATATATGTATACACATGCTATATTTTTAAATTTGAGCGTTTTATCTTCACGAAAACACAAAATTCTAAATTAAGCGTATAATGATATTGAATATAATATTAAATTTTAATTAAAACATTTAGGAGAAGGAATTAAAATATCTAAACTAAAAATATCTATAAATATTTAAATATCTAAAAACACTTAAATATATCTTTTAACAGGTTTTCACGTATCTCTGAGAATTCAAATACCTACAGCAAATCAGAAACGAGGGAGATAAAAAAAGAAATATTTCTTAATTAGTCAAATTACTATAGCCATTAGTGACCGTTCGAGGCGTCGCTGTTGGAAATCAGGAAAATGCATTTCGTGTGGCGCATCACGCTTTCTTACCGTCTTCCTTCTCCCATTCTTTTTCCCTTCTTTAATCGCTCTCCTTCGAATTCGGAGTGTTACGTTTGTCGCCTGAGAGTGGCCGGGAGGCGACGCGCAGCGCCGCAGCGTGACACACGCGCGTCCCCACTCCCCACCGGTCCCCACTTGTCGCAGTGACGAAACCACCAGCCAATCGAGCACGTAGGCGTTGCGACGAAGTGGTTTGTGGGCGGCCATGTTCAGCCAACGAGCGCGCGGGACCGGCGGCGGGACTATAGTTCGCCTAGTTTCGGCGGATTGCACTGATGACTGATCCCGTTTTGTGGTAGGTCACTGGTAGGCGAGAACCGGTCGTCTCAGTTCCATTCTACAACTGCGCGTGATTTCGACGTTCGTTCCGAGCATTTCCGTGTTTGCCCTTATACTATACTTTACACCGACGGTGTCGGAGAAGAAACGTCGATCATCGGAGATGTTTCTTCAGGATCCAAACAACGCACTGATGCCCCTGGAACTGAACATGCAACTGGCATCGCCACTCTTCGCGCAGTCACCGATCGCTCTACAACGCAAATTAGGTACGTTATTGTTACAATCCATTTCAATTCGCCCCGTAATCGACCAAGGTGACAAGGGTGACCGGTGTGAACGTTAGCGGCTTGTGTTTACAGTACGGGATTTTGAATTTTCGTCAACACAAAATTAGACGGTATATAATATTTCAAATTTTAATGTCAAGAATTCGAATCATGTGATACCGAGCCGATATGTGTGTGTGTGTGTGTGTGTGTGTGTGTGTGAGGTGTAAAAGTTTCTCAGGTGTAATTCGCGACTAATAATCTCGAGTCAGTCTCTCATTTTCACTTCCTTCTCATCCTTTTTTCAAAATTAATTTGAATGCTGTCGTTTGTATTGTCGGAGCAAACTATATTGGTTTTAATCCGAAAGTCCTTAGCGCGACGGTTAAATTATAATGAATTTTCAAGGTGAAAGAGATCTGTTGATCCCGATTCGATATAATGTGTGTAAAAGTTTCAGATATAATTCGCGACTATAATCTCCCACTCGATTCTCTCATCTTCGTTCTTTTTTCAAAATTAATTTGGATACGCTGTCGTATTATCGAAGCAATTATATTGGTTTTAATCCGAAAGTCCTTAGCGCGATTGTCAAGATATAATAAATTTTCAATTTGAAAGAGACCTGTTGAATCCGATCCGATGTAACGTGTAAAAGTTTCTAAAATTCACGATTAATAATCTCCCATTCGAGTCTGTGTTTTATCTTTACTTCCTCTCCATTCTTTCTTCAAAATTAATTTCGATACGCTGTCGGCGTGGTATTGTTGGAGTGATTATATATATATTTTTTTAATCAAAACAAAAGTTCTTAACGTGATGATTAAATTGTATGAGTTTTCAACTAGGAAGAAATCTGTTCTAAGAAAATGATTTTCGTGATGGTCAAACGTCTCGTAACGCGAATCTTGCCTGCCGTGTGTGTGTGGTGCCTGGCGAAAATTCGAAACCAGCCTCTCCGTTTACGGTGTTCCTGGAAGAAAAAGGTCACTCTAACGAATCGATTTACACTGTAATGAGGAGACCGTGTTCTTCTCGGTCACCTTGCCAATCGCCAAATATCCCGTGTAATGCGTCCCACACTAGGCACCGACAGCGCATTTGATTATTTCGCTAAAGATGAAAGGTCGCCGATCGTCGACCGGGCGGATCTATTATCTACCTATGGCTTTTTACTATGGACTTACGGACGCTGGGGATAGCTGTGACCATAATGCTACGTGACAAGTGCGGTGGCCAATGCCTGTAAAGGGTAGCCCCGCTGCTCTATTTTTTGTGTTACCTCACCCACGCCAATTTCTTTCTATATTCGCTCTCGCAGCCAGCGACGCTTCTTCAGAACGTCTGCCGCGCTATTGATGATTCGTGTCGCGTAAGGGATTATACCGGCGAATAGTCATCGTTATATTAAAATGAATTCTAGAAAAGTCTCGATCTTAATATTTGTATAATATTATTGTCGCATTCTCCGTTCCCTCCTTCATTCTTTTTCTTTCTTGAGACCTTGGTTTGGATTGCGCGTGTGTTTACGTGCCTTGTTAATTGTTAAATAGAAAGTTAAGGGAATGTTGCCATTTTATCATATCTATATTATTTATAATATATGTATGTGTATTTTTTCTTTATATCATCATATATAAAAATATATATATATATATATATATATATATATATATATATATATATTTGTACATATATATATATATTTTTTTTTTTTAAACTAAAGAACTATGAGAGTACAACGCTGTTATGGAAAACATGAGAAATAGATATTATTAATTTTAACATCGTTGAAGTTTAGACTGATATCAGTGAATGTGTAGTCATTGATAAGTATGCCACTCCAGTGGGTTTTCACTGATTCAGATTTAGAGATCATATAATCTAATCGCAATTTTACTTTTTGATAAAAAAGACAATGTGAAAGTTATTTTTTAAATTACTTTTCAATTATTCTTCTTATTATTTTTTATATGTATATACAGAGATTATAGAGGAGAAGGAAAACATACGGTAAAGTTTTATATATAATTATATACAAAATAATTTTTTTCCGATTATATATGTTCGTAGTTTAATAATTCTTAGAAGAAAACGAATTTTTATAAAATATTGTCTAATGAGGCTAGCAGCTTGAGCTGATATTTACACAATTAACCTTTAATTCTTCTGTCAAAATGCATTAATTTTTTATCTTTCCATCAATGTATATGAATGCCACTACGTGTTTTCGAAATTGCACTGCGATAATTTATATCTGGGCATCAATTTTAGAGGTTTTCCGACTTAAAGGCCTTTTGTGGTTCATTTTGGGCGGAGAAAATTAATTCCGACAGATATATACTTATAGCACGCGCTCTTCGTCTCATTGTCAGTGTTGTGTGAGCAGCGAATGTGAACGGACGTATATTTTATGCAGTTAAGAATATTTTCTACTTTTCTTCATTAATTAATTTTTTATTAGTTATTATTAGGTTTTAAAAATAAAATTAGATACTCAAGTACCATTTATACATTGAATGGCGTACTATTTGACTTCACGGCGACCGTGGTACAAAAGATAAAATTGGTACCGCAAGATAAAATCTATTGAAAATTGTTTCTTATTATATCAAGGACGAAGGTCTGAAGCGATCACAAAACAATTCGCGAATTAACATATAAACATTTTTAATATTCAAGTCGTTTTAGGTAACCGGATACTTGATCATTGACAGAAGGGTTAATTTATCGCTGATTGAACAATTTTATATCCGTTGACCAATCGTACGAATTATACTAATTCGTTAATTTGCAGGTGAGAGGATGAATTCAAGCGAATGGGTATTTCAACCCCCAATGCTGCGCGGAGTCAACGTGGAGCTGCTTAATCGAAACCTCTGGCAGCAATTCTACGAGAACAATACAGAAATGATAATCACCAAGAGCGGTCGGTGAGTACTTTACATCCTCATTGCATTGTTGTTCTTTCTTTTTCAAAGCAAGTACGTACGTTCTTATTTTTTTCTTCTTATATTATTTATAAACCTCACTGCTCTCGGATTGGGCAATGTCAACTAAGAATAAATGAAATAATTGCGACAAGAAAAAACAGTCACGACTCAAACAAAGCCCAACGATAAAATAACAATAACAATGACAGATCTCTCGTGAGCGCGGAATCACATAATAATCTCTCAAATTCTCGTAAAATCTGTGGTGAACGAAACAAATAAATCTTTAAATTTAATATAATAGATCTCGATAATAGATATCGGCAAAATCGTGATTGGAGATATGAAGATTTAAGTTTGTGACGATCACAACAGTAATTATTCACGTTGCCGCGCGCGTTCTGACGCGCCTGAGTGACGCTCGGCAGTGCACGTGGCGCAGTGGCGCTCGTGCCTTCAATTGAACAAGCAAGACGAGATACCTCTCGAGGCCTCTTCTTCGTCTCGGCAGCCTCGGCGCCTGTGAGAGGTGGCATCGACGAGACGCCGGGTTGCGACCACTCCCCCACTGTCTGCTCTGCAACCGGAGGCTGCACTCCGGCGCCACGCCGGCGCTGTCGAAGCCGTCGCGTCGCGATATCTTTAGGGAACAATGGGCCCGCGCCACGGGGATTCCGCAAAATAACGTAATACGAGGGCACCATCCCTTATCGCAGATTTGCAAAGGTGCTAGCCGATGACGCGACGGAATATAGCCGCAAATTCTTCGTCGGGCAGCTTCTAACGGGACGCCAGATCTTGGAGATTAAAAAGACACTCGTCGCGCCTTCCATTTCGAGAGAAAGTTCTTTGTTTTTTTCCTTTTGAAAGCTTTCGGAAGATAGTTTACACTTTGATATGATTGTACGTCGAGGTCACTTTTTTTGTCACTGCCTATCTAAACAGTTAACCTGGTCTTTTCTCGCTAAGGTTGACGCACGTGGCGATTATCATGTTTTTAACTATTAAGCTTTCGGATCGCTTTTCATTGCAGTAGTCTCACAGATTTAACGCAGGTATATTTGGGAAAATTATCAGTAGATATATATTTAGCGAGTTAGGGTGCAAGGTGAAAATATGTTATCGATAATTATCAGCGTGGGGTTTATTAAGAGTCGTAAAAAAAAAGGAACCAAATTTTTGGAATATTTTAAATATTTAAATTAGGCCTTTAGGAATATTTCATGTATGTAATGTATTATAAATATTATTATGAAAAAGAATCACTGAAAATATAAGAATATTAAGGATATATTCTTCGTTTGCTTTTGTTTATACATTTTTATAATTCGTTAAACAATTGATAAATTTTTTAATCGATAAATCTCATTAAAAGATACATTTCTACTATTCTAAAATTTTTTATGAATAATAAAAAATGGACAACTTTCAGGGATTGATTTTACCCCTTCAGGATGAATTCGGGCAACAAAGAAAAATAGCTTATTGCTTATCAGAACATCCTTTATGTATTAGCAAATTTTCATACTTTGTTGGATTTCCGAGTTGGAAATCTTCACTTGTTATTGTTAGTAACGCCGAGTTAAGGAAAACGTTGCGTTACACCATCGTAAATAAGAGAGACACGGACGTTACAGCGTTTTTTAATATTTCGAAATTGGGTTCTCGCTTAAAAGTCTAATATTCGTGGGACATTTAAGCGTCCCGATAATAATCCCTCCACGCTTCCGTCGCTTCCGAAATTCGGCCTGTCACACATTCCAGTCATTTTCTTAACGTGCGATAGGATCGTTTCCTAGCTAGACAGCTAGGCAGACTGGGCGTTCCGGAGTGACGACAACGCGATTAGTCTCGTAGGATAATGTACCGCAACGACATTTAGGATTCATTGTCCGTCTCGATCGGGGGTCAGTAGGCGTTATGACCGGTTAGAGATGCGCTCTTTGCTTTCTTGGAAGCAAAATAAGTCATTTTGACGCGCGCTAGAAGCATAGTCGCAACACGTACAAGGACGTCGGTCCGTTTTCAACCGAAGCTTTCGCCGAAAACAATCGGCGATAACAATAATTTCTTTTCAGATGGGACTCGAGGTGATAAATAGCGATACGGATACGTAGAATTTTTCATGGCTTTAAGCAGATAATGCGAACGCGCGCGTATCACGCGCCACGCTTTCCGTGTAATATCGGTGTCGCGTGGGCGTCAGGCCGTGAAAACCGGAAGGGCGAAAGAAAGGGCGGAAGGAAGGAAGGAAGAGCGATCATGAAAAGATTTGTAACCGCTTATGAGCGTTCGTGACTCATTAGAGACTGTCTACGTTCAACAACTAGATTATTGTGCGTCGACAGTGTGCGTATTTCACACTCAAAGCGTGAAGATTTGCGAAGAAAAATTATTCGATTATCTCTTCCGCGTGACGCGCGGCACAAGTTCATGATAAGTAATATATCGGATGCTCGGGTTTTGCATTATGCAAATTTGAAAAATTTTTTCGGGGTTAAGAATTATTATTTACGTCATACAGTTTGTTCATTTTATTCCCTTACAGAAATTTAATACTGCAATTGATTATTTGGCTAATGATTAATTACTTATTTTGAGTATTCAAAGCATTAAAAACAGTGCTTTTAATACTCAAAATAAGTAATTAAATTTCTGTAAGGGTTATACATCAGTTTATTCGTATACAATATTTTTAAATTCATTTTGTATTTTACTTTCTTAATATTTCTTTTTTTTAACCTTAAGCGACTTTTTTGCATTTCCTTGCACATATGTTTGTAACAGAAATGGAAGATATTCCGTTGCGTGTTATTTCGTTAGAAATTGCATTTTCCGAAAAATTGCATTTCCTGGAGTCTCATTGGGAAGGCAACCTACACTTTTGTAACGTTATACGTCGAATATCTAATTACGTGACACTGGGCCACTTTAGGTGTGGTCCAACGTCTCTCTTGATCGACGTAAGGCGACCATCGATCGTGCTTTTAACGAGCTGACGGATCGTAAATGAGCGATCAGCGTTCTGGGTAAGAAAAAGAAAGTCAGGGTCAACACACATGTTTATCTTTGCCAGATCGCGACAATAGCGACGTGTCTGTCTGTCCATTTGTCCATGGTCCTCGTCTCTTCCGGCACTTCGCTGTTCGTGCGGAAACCACGTGCTCACCACGTGCTCCTTTCCTCCCTTTCCCCACACCCTTCTCACTTTTTTCCTTTCTCTATTGTTCTGTTTCGCGCTAATATAAATCTTGCGAATTTGATTTATATTCCTCAACACGATATTTGTCCACAATCATGTGTCATTACTTTCGAAAGTGCAGTTTTGGAATTTTCCTCTCTTTTAAGTTTTGACTACCGTGCGGTACGTCCTTGATATTCCTTTGCTACGAACGCGATAATGAAGTGGAGTGATAAATGTGTATAACAGCAGTGGCAATCGACAGGTAGTTCTTTCGTGACTATAATGCACTGTTTCCCAGAAAAGGAATTGAAATGGTGAAAAAATCCTTTGGAAGATAAATGACACGACTATGACTATGGTTTTTCCAGTTGGTTTCAGTTTTCAAAAAATGATTCTATAGCTACAGTTGATCCAATGGGACAATGGTCGGGACGTTTTTTCTTTAGGTAAAGGAAACCTGCAATCTTTGTACTTTTTTCGAGAAGAGAAGTCTTAATTCTTCTTTCTAAGCAACATTTAAAATTGTCATCAATGAAAAAAAATTGCTTATTTATTCAATAAAGAATAGAAGAATATTAAAGCGTAGTGGTAGAAATTTCAGGTAAAGTTTGTCACAGCAAATATTTTAGTAAGGCTTTACTTAGTAATAAATCCAACAAAAGTACGGAAACGAAAAGTCAGGAAACAAAGGCACCGCGTTCTTTTGTCATTGTCTCAAAGGTATCAGGACGTGTATACAAGATTTGTTGCTTTTGATTTTGCCGTTTTTATGTCGGGGGGTATGTCGAATAGCGTGTGCACGTGAGGAGATACATATAGCCGTATTCATAGTCATACCTTGAGTAAGGATTCCTTGTTCCTCATTCTACATTTCATAAATTTTAAAATTCCTTGATCGATCAAGGAAGGTTAATGAAATGTAGAATAACTAACAAGGAACAAGGAATCCTTATTCCTCAAGGAAGGACTATGAATACGGCTAATAGCCCACGCGACTTTCGAGTGCGTCCCGTAATCGACAGGATGAGACACGGGCTCCCAGCTCCCTGCAGAGCTCGTGCCACTGAGATGCGACGTTATATCACACCACTGCCACTGCAGACGTTATCTCATCGCCGCGTAATTACAAGAGGCTCCTTAAACCAGATGCGTCTGTCGCAGCGGCATCGGGGCACGAGCACCCGACAGCCGTCGGCGTCGGGACGGCGCGAACGCGACATTACGTATTATAGCTAATATGGATTGCTTCTCGAGAAAGCTTTTTTGTTTCGCCGCGGTTATTATCGCAATCGAATCTTTTGAACGTTAATAAGAGAGAAAAGAATCACCTAATGTAAAATAAAAGACGTGATTCTAAAGCCCCTTGCACAATGCCAGGCAACAGGTAATAGGAACAGGGAATAGAAATCAGAAATCATGTATAAATGTAGAATAAACAGTGACACAGGCAATAGACACAGAGTTTCCGTCACGTTGGAAATTCTGTGCCTGTTGCCTGTTGCCAACCAATTACAGCATTCGAATTTTTTAGGGTGTAATTAACGATTTTTTTGTTATTTCCTGTTCCTATTGCCTGATGGCATTGTGCAAGGGGCTTAAGTCACGCCGTATGATTAATGGTACAAAGCAAAGTAAAATGGAAAGCAATTGGAATTTTTATAATCGTGCGCCTTTTGAGAGAATGGCGAAAAATAATACGGTCGCTATTCTTGATAATTTATAGCAACTTCGGATTTTTTGTTATATATTACTGAAAAGTCTCGTCTATGACTTTCACTGTCTTTATGGAAAGCGAAGTGAAATGGAAAGCGATTGGAATTTTTATAATGGTGCGCCTTTTGAGAGAATGACGAAAAATAATACGGTTGCCTATATTTTTGATAATTTATAACGACTCAGGATTTTTTGTTATATCACCGAAAAGTCTCGGTCTCCAAGCTTCACTGTTTTTACCTACTAATGTATTGACAATGTAACACCAAGGCCGCCGGGCCGGGCCGGGCGCACGAAGGCGAATCCTTTGTCGGCCGACTCGATACGAAGTCGAACGCGAAATGCCGGGGAAAAACCCGCAATTAGGCAGGCAAACGGCGGCTGTTCGATTTGACTTTCCGTGGAAATATTTGCGTAGTCGGAAAAACTATGTTGACGAGGGTGAAAGCTGGAAGTCTCGCGTAGTAATAGGAGCGGACTTAACGCAGCGTCGGCGTCGTCCTCTCGGCGACGCCTACCCGTCGCCGGCACCCGGCACGTTAATGACTATAAACGAAGACCTTTGTTCTTTCGTGGAAAAGTGCGCGAATACTACCTGCACGGAAAGAGACCTTTTTAGCGTTAAAAGTCTCCACGAGGCAAACTTATCTATAAAAGGACTCTACGCACATGCGTCGTTTCTAAATCTTATCTCTGTGCCATATCATTAGTGTTTAATAAAGTCTCTCTATTTTCGATATTATTTACTCTCTAAATCAGAATCAATGAATAGTCACTGATTCAGATTTAGAGAGTATGAATCGTCATTATTTATACATGATTGTGTTAAATTGATCAAAAGTACCTATATACGAGGGTAGTCTGAAAAGTTTTGAAAAATGCTGAAAAATAAAACTATGTTAGGCTTAAAACTTTTCAGACTACCCTCGTATATGTAGAAAGTACCTTTCTAAAGATTTTATGATAAAACCGTTTACAGAGGTATCCATAAATCCAGCACTTAAAAAAAACAGCTAAAGGGGCAAGACAAAAGTTTTTATTTACTCGATATGTCCCTCATTTCTATTATATTGTATATTCTATATACAATACACAAATATAGATGTTTTAATAAAAAAAGCGCACAATTTTGAAGCGTAATATTTATACTTTTACATACAAAATATCGATTCGTAAAAAAATGAACATGTCTTTATTTAACATTTTGACTACTATGTCGTCTATATCTGGGTGACAGTTTTATTCACCCGATTAAAAATAATTTTACTAAGTATTTATAAAGACATTAAAATTAAAACATTAATATTTATTTTTCTCAATTTTAAAAAGCCCTATTATTTTGTTTTATAAATGATAGTTTTATTTATTCCATCAAAGACCGTGATATAAATAAAATATATAGAGTTAAACTATTACTCTCTCTTTTTTACTTTTTTGCCTGTGCCGCTAAAGAACATTTCTCTTTTTCTGCGAAAAATTTGGTGTTTCCCGCACAGAAAGGGATTATATTGTCCTATAGGGAAGCTTGCAGTTGAAAGAGATGAAATTTTGAAGGCTGAATTTGAATACTTAATACGATTCACCATCCATCAACGATTTTAGGAGCCTTTGTTTGATCTTTTACAGGCGCATGTTCCCGTCCGTTCAAATAAATGTAAGCGGTTTGGAGAAACTTCAGAATTATTATGTCCTCATGGAGATAGCACCGGCCTCCGATCGCCGCCACAAGTACTGTGGATACCAGAACGGGGGCAAGAACAGCAATATGGGTGGCTGGAGTTTTGCGGGGCCGGCAGAGCCGCAACAGCCCTTCAGCTATAGGATTTATAAGCATCCCGAGAGTCCGGCAACGGGGAGCCACTGGATGGACAATCCGATCAGCTTCAATAAATTGAAGCTCACGAACAACGTCAACGATCCCAATAATAACGTAAGTAATATGCGCTGACTAATTATTGTACTTATCGTAATTAGTATGCAATATATAGCTAAGTAATAGGTAATGAAATATATGGTAAGTAATGAAAGCACATAGATAGGTCTTATTTTATAAGTTAGTCTATTGGTGCTTTTTATTGGCAATTAAAGTCACCATATTTTATGTTCTATTTACTGTAGCAAGTTGCTCTTTTTAAAAACTGTTCTTTTATATACATATTTGTACATACAATTTATATATACTTATATACTATATATATATATATATATATATATATATATATATATATATATATATAACAACTTTTTTTAAAAGTTTAGAATATTTTGGGGATCGTTGTTGCGTGAGATGATTGTAAAAGAGGAGTGTGAATGGTTGAAATGATGGTGGATGTGATCAGATGTGTATCTCCAAAATACTTTCTGTGAGTCGCAATGGTGACTCCACGAGTATGTGCCCAATTCGTTCGATTGTTGGTTTGTAGCGTCGATCGTCCGATGACATGTCGGTGAGGGCAATGAGTCTTTATGCTAATTTATATATTTAGTTAGCGCGGCCAGGCGCTCACGAGAAAGCACGTTTGCCCGCGCGTGGCTAATTAGTGTGCTGAACTAATGCAATAAGTTAGAATAAAAGAAAATATATTTGTTTCATTCTAACTTATTTCACTAGTTCAGAAGTGCAGCGGAAACGAACAGGCTTAGTGGGGGCATACGCGGCTACCGTTATATAAATACACACACACACACACACAATTTATATATATTTTAGTTTATTTATATATATAAATTTTTACATTTTATATATATATTACATATAAGAACAAAGAATAAAATAAATTATTTGTTAATTAAAAGGAATTATATGTATACATATATTTTTTCTTTTTAAATTAACAAATAACTTGTTTTTTTTTTTAAGTAAATTTTTATATTGTAAAACAGAAAATATTATATTATCAGTATCTAGTTATAAAATCGTAAAACGATCTACAAAAATTAACAGAGAAATACACGGGCGAAAAACAATCCTTTGGAGAAAACATAAAAAGAGAACGAACCGTTCAAATTTCATGGCCGCCACTTATTTATCTGGTTCTTCAATGTTTTGACAGCCTTAAATATTTTCAAAAATCCTTATTTCCTCTCTCCCCATTTCCATCTTCGTTATCCCGGTCTCGTGTTACGTTTTATCTTCTATTTGTGTTGCATGGGGGAGTATCGCTACATCCCATCCCGTCTAATTTGTTTCTGACTCTTTCTTTTTAGCATTAACGCCATTAACTATCAATTAATAGTTACGAAACATTGTAAGGCAGAGATACGAATTATTTCAGGTAATCGTAAAAGTCGTAAAACATCAAACGAGAACTTCTAAAAGTTTCACAAAATTTTCTTTCTTTTTTTTACGATGCAATATTTTCTGTTTTCTTCTGTTTTCTATTTTTTTTATCATTCCTCCTATTTCTCAATTTCTGTATATTGTATATTTTTAGATAGCGGTAACAGATAATAGATAAAAGAAGTTGTGATACGGTAATCTATGTCCTTTAGATTATAAAGTAATCGGTATTAGAAGGTATATTTTTTCCTAACTTTTCAAAGTGGTAAATCTCTCCTCGGTCTAATAAATAAGTTTTAATTTGTAAGCCATTAAAAAAGATATATACGAGTGTATATATGTATATATATAAATTCGGTGCACGCAAAAATATACTCTAAGACTCGTGACATTTTTGTGGGGTATTCGAACAAAATTCTCTCGAACAAAATTCGCTCAAAGGAAGCGCGTCTTGTGGTTACATGAGGATTAGAAACTTCTGGAAAAAAAAAAAAAGATCGGCGAACCGGTCGGCGGTGCATTTTCCGGTAGAGACTAAGCTACTCAAGACGGTGCGGCACGTCGATCGGCATCTATGGGAGATTAGCACGCTCCACGATACCCTGTAATCGATATACCTCCCTTCCCCACTGGGACTGAACGAGAGCGGATTTGTTTACGGCCGACAAGGCTCCCCCCTAGCTGCTAGCTGCCATCATCGCCGTTGGTGTTAAAAATGCCGTTTTACGGTTCTCTTCTACCTTTGTCGACGGCAAGAAGGATGAGTAGAAGAGCTCGGCGGCACTTTTGCTCGTTATTACCCATTCGAGCCGATTCATGCGTGAAAAACTTTACGTTAATCCACAAAGGTGGATTTAGCGGCTAGACAAACAAGAGATTCGCTTTGTCGCGCGTTTATCTTAGTTTCGTCACCTTTTTCTTGAATCGGGAAACGGAATCTGGTCTGATTTAAGATCTCCCTATTCTCTCTAATCTAAACCAGCTAAAGATTAGAAAGAAAAGACAGTTATATGTCCGACTGTAGAAATGTTAATAAATTTTTAATTATGAGCGATTTTGAGTTGTAGAATTTTGGCGACAAGTCTTCACTAATCTTTACTTCAGCGTGAGAGTTAACAAAATTTTTCTTCTCAGCCAATTTTCTTCCAAACAGGATTTATTTAATATAAGACTATCGAAATATGTAACATTGAAAATTAAAAAAAAAACAATTAGGAAATTAGTTATTGTTAAATGTTCAGTTAAATATCTTTTATTATCTTTCATTAAAAAGATATTATACAGCCAAAGGAAAGATAGATGAACCGAGGAATTTTTTGAATTAAAAACTGTATTGTAGCTTTATTACATTCCTTTATTTTTCAGTGTTACAAGTTTTGATGATCAAACTTCATGTGAAATGTAAATATTCCGCTTGAAATCGTCCAAGGAGAAAAGTCTCGTTATTTCTGTTTGTGCCTCTGAAGGTTATTTCGCCAAAACTCTCGTAACAGAATTGCTTATAATATGGTCATTTTTCTATCGTTTAGCATTTTGACTGCCATGTCACCCGAAAGTTTCTACAAGTTCTGTCACCCGTGGCTTTACGGTTTTGTTTATCCGACTAGGAATAGTTTTATTACTTTTAAGTATTTATAAAGACATAAAGACATTAAAAGAAATACAATAAAATATTAAAGTAACATGCTAAATTTACTAAAAGTAGAATTATTTTCTATTTCTCTGCTTGTATCTATTTGTTTAAATTGGTTTCGCAAAGAGATCTATTATTTACGTTTGGTGAGCGACAGTTTTATTTATTCTAGAACTATATCATTAAATATTTAATGATATAAATAATATATGATATATAATATATACTATATATATTATTTATATTGTTACATATATACATATAAATATATATTTCTTATTTTCTTATATTTATTTTTTTTACGGTTTATTTTATGCATATTTTATAAACAGTCGCACACTTCTCGATTTTGACCCAAATTCGTGCCGAAACCAATTTGGCAATCAAAGTGTTAAATGATTATCAGACTCAATGAGATTTGTCGAAGAAAGATGTATGAGATACTTTTCATACTAAAATATAAAACCGTCTTGACCCGCGCGTAAAAAAAATGTGAAACGTCAGTAACGACTACCAGATCGCGTATTGAAGTGGTGCATCTCGCTCTAGATTCATACGAGAGATCCTCGGTGGCGCGGAGACATGTGATTCCGGGAAGGTTGCAGGGCTTAGTCTGGTTTTCGGGAATCGCGTCTGTGTCTACCGTCGGCCTCTTTAGTGAGGCGCCAACTTATCTCGAAAAAGCGGCGCCCCTTTTACCCGGTTCCTCAAACTAATTACGAATTTAATAAAATTCCCGGCGCTTCGTCCCTCTCCTTTCGCCCCTTCGCCCCAATCTGTTCGCAACTAACAGAAAGGGCCTCTTCTTTCGTACTCCTCCCCCCCCCTCACCTCTTCGGGATCGTCTTTCGCGATGCAGATACCGCGTAAAGGCGATCCTTTTTTTCCGCATTTAACACTCGAAAATAAGAAATTGGTAAAGAGCAAGACACATTTACAAACGACGCATGAGCTCTCAGCGTTTTCGATATTTTTCTAATTGGGTGAGAAATCGCATCGTTCGAACTCGAAATGTAATAGATGTGAAAATGAAATATTGATGCGTTCAATAATAGTTCAATAATAGTTTAAGGGTTCGATGAATTTTTGACATTGCTGATTTTAACAATGTGCCATCCAAAGTTGTTTTAATTACGTTATTTTTATTTTTTTTTAATTATACGAATTTAAGAAAAAATTTATATTTTACAGATGGTATTAACATCGATGCACAAATACGTTACCTAGGATCTGGATAATCCGCTGCTTCGATGCGAAGAACTACAACGAGCTCTTTACTCATCCAACCGCGTCGTTCGTTTTCAAGGAGACGGAATTTATCGCGGTGACGGCATACCAAGTATGTAGGAAAATAAAATTCAAGAGCGAAATGTCGGGTCGATATTTTCCGTATAACATTCACGTTTTAAGAACTATATAATTTAACCCTTTAACTCCTATGTCGCACGCACGCAGGTATATTAAGCTATCTAAGGCAAATTATCAGAACACAAAAAATTTTATATGGAATTAATTTGCTAATTATTTACTATTTTTTGCTTTTAAAAGTAATTTTTTTGCTCCAGCTATTAAAAAGTTACGAAGGGCTGGATAGCTTAAGATTAAGCTATCCAGCCATTGTAAAAAAAATACATAAGTCATATACATAAGTCTCGAATTTCTTGCTCGCTTGGGATGCGTTGTGGTAGCCTATCATATAATCCTTCAAACATTTTGAATCTGTACTATAATTTATAATGGATAAATTATATTTTCATCCACTTGATCCCCATAAATTCCTCCAAGTAATAAAAATTCTTTGATTCGTATTAGATCAGCCAATTAGAATTGAATCGAGGACGAAATAATTGATTTTCACTTATTCGCGAGAAACAGTGTGGACCGTAAAGAGTTAAGACTTAAAACTATAAAAGTAACACACTTTAATTCTTATTCCTTCTTTCTTTCTTTCTTTATTATTATTGTTATATAGTTTATTATTTTTTTTACATATCTAAAAGAGATCTTATTCAGGAACGTAAAGCAACCTTTTCCATTGTAATTGCGTCTAACGGGAACACCTGTGTTATTTTTGCAGAACGAGAACATCACGAAGTTGAAGATCAATAACAATCCATTCGCGAAGGGTTTTCGCGAGACGGGTCAGTCACGGTTCAAGCGAAAGCATCATTCGATCGATCATCAGGCCCAATCGGATTCCAGTCCCGACGAAGGGGTCTCATTGACCTACGACTCCGAATCGAATCAGCTCGCGAGCGAGCGGGACAGCGTCGCGAGTATCGCGGAGAACTCGATGCAGGATTCGATAGAAAGACTCACGGTCGAGGAAAACACGGACAACGACGACGCACGTGATGACGCCAGACCGATCGCCGCGAGTCCGCTGGTGCCGATCGCCGCGAATCCGAGATCACCAGAGAAGGCTGAGAACGAGCACGAGGTACCCTTTCACAGGCCCTGGACGGACCCGCCACATAGTTGTCACCAAGTAATGCCGTTGTCATATTGCAATTCGTATTATCCTTATCACCCGTCGTATTACCCGTCGTATTACTTGTACTCACAATATGTGGCATCGGACTATATGAGACTGCGCGATTACCAGTTTAATTATTTCTACGAGCACCTAGGGTACGGATATCCTAGACTGTGACGCATGCGAACGTACGCTGTTTCGTTTTTCTTCTCGCGATTTTATTACCATAAATTTATGAGTTTCATGAAGAATAAACGTGCGATTAAGACTGAAAGTTTTAAAATTGCCGTTCAAGATGGCGGATAAATAATATCAAAGTAAATACATACACTACCGTTTAAAAATTTGGAAGTACTACCTTCTTAAGAAAAACAACAGTGGTGTCAATACTTCTGAAGAAGAATCCCTTAATTGCTCGCACTGCGTTTCCGTCATTTCAGACAAATCTTTTTTTATATTTCGCATTCTCCGTCTCTTACTGCTCAAATCATAGCTTGAGACCCTCTATTTCCCGCTACTAATCCTCTATTCGCCGAGCTGAATTGCTCTCGACATTCGCCAGAACGCTTTCCGATTTGAGATTTTTCGCAAGCCCTTCGACTTGTGTGGAAGAGAATTTAACCCCGCCGAAGCATTGAGGTTTCTCCACCTGGCCTCTCCGTTTCCTGGTGTCTTTGATAAGAGAGCCGCAGATTCTTCTCCCGTGTGTCGGTCAATTAGAGGTGAAGCGTGGTCCTCGCGCCTCATTCACTGTAACCGGACAAAGCTACGTGGGGCCGCGCGATTCCCACTAAATATATTCCTATTTCACGGTCGCCACTCGGTTTGACCTCTATCTACCGAGAAGGTCGGATGAGACTTCCCCTTTTGCAGGAACTAATCTCTGTTTTCTGTTTCAAGTTCCCGGATTTTTTTTTTTTTTTTTTTTAAGAAGGTAGTGCTTCCAAATTTTTGAGCGGTAATTATATACAAGTTATATTTGCATATTTTTACAATTGTTTGCATAATTATTTTTGCGCGTCTAATTCTTCATTCATATCATATAATGTCATATACATATATATATGTGTATATATATATATATATATATATATATATATATATATATATATATATATGTCATATATAAACGTTCATAGATCTTTCAAATAGTTTAAAATTAGCATAAAAAATAAAATAACATAAAAAGAAATTTCATATGCTGTATCTCCTATAAATTTCATAATATTATATATTTAATATACACATTATATATGTATATTAAATGAAGATGAATTTTATGAGATATTTTAAAATAAATAGAACGTTAACTAAATTATTTCAAAGATCTATAAACATTTTTACATAATTATGCCAAAGATTGTTACATTGATAAATAATTTGTAATATCCCCTACAATAAATGGTTTTAATAATATGAGTTGAAACTCCTTTTATAATTTGAGGACTTTACGTGAAAAAATTTAATGTGAGTTTACAACGATAAAATGTTTTGCGTACGCTACATATATATGTACATATTATTATTCCCGTGTTGTTATTAATAAAAGATTAAAATGAAAGATTTATTTTAAGCAACGAGATCTGACAATTTTGTTGTTGAGATGTAAATGTATAAATAAAGCATCGAAATAAGATATTAAAAAGTAAACAAATTTTTAAGACTTAAAAATTAAAAGGTTCGTGATTTTACAGTTACGAATAGTATACAAAAATTAAATTAAATCTAAGATTTTATATAAAAATTACCGAAGGAATACGACTATTCATTTTTACAGATCTTAAGTCTCTGTCACGACTATTATCACAAATATATTGTAATAACAAGTATATTTCGATGCGACGGCTTTGCGGAGCTGCAAATACAATGATATACTCGTGATACTTTCCACGACATTTCTGTCGCGTTTAACTTTACAACCGTACTTACCTGTAAAGTCGAGGTCGGATATTTACAAATGCTGTTGATCTCGTCTGAGATGGAGCGTGAAATCGGCATCTTCTAGAAGAATTCGCCGTTTGCGAAACAAATTCGTTCTTCATTCTTAATGATGTACAATGAAAATGGAGAAAGAAATAAGAGGCAATAACGAAATCGTCTGATTATCATGCGTTATCATTCCGTTATCGTTTCCTGTTTCTTTTTCTCATTTAGATTCGCTATAACATTTACATATGTTGGTCTACGAAGACACGACATATTCGTCTTCCTTTCAAAGTGCGGAATCAATGACGACCTGCATTGTATATATTTGTTTCTATATATGTATATATATGTATATATGTTTATATATACAATATATATATATAATATATATAACATATATAATATGTATTTTATATCATATATTACATATTACATATATAAGTTATATTGTGTAATATAATGTATAATATAAAAAAATATATATAAAAAAGTATGCATGTATGCGCGCGCGCGCCTGCATATGTATGTATATATTTGTGATAACGTTAGATTTAATTGTGGATAAAAATGAATGAACAATAGACGCAAATCTCTTCGACTTCGCATTCATTGTTCGTTCATTTCCTTTCGATTCGCGCATTCGTATATGGGTCGTATATATCGAATTCGATGTTCGATGCGTTTATACTGAAAGCAAGAACGCCTGAAAATGCAGAGATTATTGCAGGTTGAAAGTGCGACAGATTTGCTGGATTCAAAGGAGAAAGAAAGATGAAGATACAGAAAGGAAATGCAGAAATATCTGTCGTTACTGTGTCAAAAATATATTTTATTACAGCAAATGTAAAATTGTTTATCTTCACATCGCTCTTTATAGACTTTCTTATCACCGCTTTGAATTCTTCAATTTCTTTCTGCATCCTTTGCTACATTTCGTTGATAATACAGAAGAAAAAAAAAATGTTTCCTTCGAACTTCGACTGCAATAATTGATATTCGCTGTCAATGGCTCGTCTTGTCGCGTCGTACTGCGTATAATTACTATTGTAGAATTAATTATAATATGATTAATGTTACTTGTGATAATTAATTTTTGCACTTACAATAATTACCAAAGAGATACTTTGTCCGCAACGACTTAATTAGACAAGACGGTTTTTGACAACGTGTAATATGTCGTATATAACATTTACATCAACATTTCAATACATGTATATTTGTGCCCAAAGAATTTTTAGTCTCGATACAACACGACAAACGGTCGAGTGCCTTATCGCGCCGCGATCTGTTTAGGAAACCTCATATATATTTTTACACGTAGAACCTTTTTATATCGCATCTATATGCAACTTTTAATTAAGATTAATGCGACGTCACGCATAGCAAAATGTTTTAACGAAAAAAAAGTGACGGAAACAAAATATCATCTCTCTGCTTGTAGCGAGCGCATTCGATAATCGTGATTAAATATTACGCAATAAACGATCGCTTATGGAAGCGTGTGTGAATTTTCAAAGAATCATACAACGCGGCTCTTTGAAGATACGCGATCGAACATTATTTAAGGTATCACGTATCTTAAATAATGCTTCAGATTTTTATCTTTCGACGATTTTTATACGCAATATGTCACTCATATCATTAATACCATTAAATAAAAAAAATTCTAGCAGACGTTTCTTGTGTTCTTGTATTTACATAAAAATATATATATATTTTTATTATATATCATTATTTCCACTTCAATATACTTAATGTTTAAATAATAACAATAAAATATTAAATGCTAAAATAGCATAGAGATAATTGATTTTTGAATTTATATGCGCAAATGTTGACTGCGTTTTACAAAAATATTTTTAAACAATTGTAATCAATTTAGCATTTTACTGCCCTCCACGTCGCACGTTTTACAAAACTCTTCAGTCTTTAACGCGTATGTCTTCGTTTTACTTTTATTTGGGCGATTTTTTTCTTTTTTTTTTTGCCGTGCACACATATCCCTGCTATTAGCTTCTGTCGTTTAAGATACAATAAGCTTCTCCTTCTCTCGACTTGTGTCGGGCCTCTTCGCGAGACGACCTCCCACGCCTGTCGCGCCGTTCTTGAAGCACGCTATCTGCGGCACGACAAGAGTGCAAGATGTTGGGTAGTGTGTCGCGCCTGTTTGTCGCCTATTCCGCCGGTCCACTGATTCTCGAAACACTTCTATGCGGATCAGCGGGGCGCCGGCCCGAGACAAGGATACTCGACATCGTCTCGATTGGCCGAAACACAAAATCCTTCGAGCACTCGAACGGAGTACCGGGAATTGGGTTTTTACAGAAAAACTGATAAAACGGAAAACTGCGGCTCGGTATGCTGATAAGAAAGGATTCCATTTGAGAAGGAGATACTAGTCGAGATACTAATAAAATCTATTAAAACTTTTCCGCATGGTTTAAAACCGTTAATTAATTCAGCACAGAAAACTCGAATATGAGGAAGTTGAGAGATATCTTTGACATTTGTCTCGAGTGAAAGATTGGTTCCAAGTTTATCAAAGAATCTCGTCAAAATTAAGGCCGGGATTGAGCCGTATTTAATAAACACGGTACATTTCCTGCTTCAATAAATAATGCATTACAGTTTAAAAACATCACTCATACCTAAGAAATTGCGGTACGGTCCAAGTCGTTTCGAGAAGAAGAGTCTTTCGCGTAGCTCTCAATTAATTAAACCTATATCTTTGCTTTCGAAAGCCAAGTCCTTTGTGCAGTGGTTCTATTAATTTCATTTTGACAATTTTATTTTTAATTTTTCACTGCGCAAATAATCCGTTTATCAATTTTAATCCGAAATTTTTTCTCAATCTTTTTTATTGCGCAAGTAATTTAATATTGCTTATTTGCTTTCTTCTGTTCGTGACAGAGAAAGGGGAAACCGATAAGGGGAAGGGAGGTAGAGAAAGAGAGAGAGAGAGAGAGAAGGGAGAGAACTCGATATACAGATATGACTCACGACACTGACCAATGTACTGTACAACTTTTATTTATATAACTTATCGGTTTGAAGAAGGCATGATGAAAGAACACAGCTTCTTATATCATAAAAACAAATATTTAAGATCTTGTTACAGATATTATGAATTAAAAATAAATACTCGTAACAATTTGATCAATTTCTGAGTCACAGCAGAAACCGAAGAGCAATACCCACGATCGATTATTATTGGGGATACGTTCGCCGGCTTAGTGGAGCACGTAACGGTATGGATCGGGTATATTGCGAATACACTGGGATTTTTCCGGGACGCACCGCGTGACGAATATGTAATCGGCGGCCCCGCATTCTCAAATCAGTCTACAAAAACCTTCTGCCGAGGATTCCAATGCGTAAAGCACTTTACTCGGTCCTACGCAAACTACATAAAACGATATTTCCCAAACCGCGTAAGATAGATCTTTTTTAAATCTTTTTTCTCTGATAGAACTTAACAAATCTGACGGATTTTTTGCGTCGACTATTTCTATTCGCGAATACAGTGATCGTTTTCGTGCATTTTGTTGCGAGCAATCGAGTCTCTACAAATTTTATAAACTTAATGAAGAATTATTTTTCTTCTTCGAAGTGCTTGTTCAAAGGAAGATATCTACAACAATATGAGTAGGTGAGGCAGGAAGATATCTACGTTGAGGAAATAATGCTGAGATAATATAAATCCAGCACATCTCTCAGAGAGCCTCTACGAATCTAACGATTTAACTTAATTTACTTAACGAATAAATTCAGTGCGATTAATAGCGTATACGATGATTCCTCAATCAACGTATCGGAGTCGCGTTAAGTCGAGCTCGAAATTCGACTTCGAACGGCTTGTCGATTTTAAGCGTTTCGTCGAGTTGTCATACTTCACGTCGTTCTCTTCCAGCTCCTCCTTGCTCGTTACCTCCGGGATGCAGCATCTCTCGTCGCCGTGGCCGTTCCAGTACCTCGGGCAGTACGGCGGATCGGGGTTGCTGAAGCAGAAGGATCCTCTGACGTTGATCGGGGTGTGCTGTCCCATCGTTACGTATTCACCCGCCTGGCCGGCGGTTCTCGGACCCGACGGGCATCTCCTGGAGCAGGACTCCGCGATCAGGCTCGTCCCGCCGTCGTCCACGCTCTGCGCCATGAAGCAGACCGCCCACAGGTGGCTGCACAGCTGGTACATCTCCCGATTCGCGCAGAAGGGCTGCACCTTGCCGCCGTTGACGCAAAAGTCCACGTGGCCGACGCGACCGACCTCGCCGTAGTATCCGGCGTTGGTGTGCATCACCTCGACGAAGTCGGCGTCACCGGCGTCCAAACGGTTCACCAGGCCCGGTCGGACAAGCGGACGCGCGGGATCCAAGCCGATTATCCTGCGAAGAACATTGCATCAAGATTTTAACGCGTGTTGTCCGTATTGCGAGTAGAGCATTCTATATGTATGTAAAAGAATTAATTTATACGAAGTGTTTTTTTGCTTACGGTTGTAATAATATCTTTTTTGCATTTGCAAGTTAATATTTAATATTTTTCACACTCACTTTGCATTATTTTGGCCGAACGGCCGAACCAACTGCCATATTATGTCACAAGCGCCGAAAGTACATGTCATAAATTATACCTGCGCGCGTAACTGTTTACAAAGTAATATTTACCTGTGCATTCTGAAGAGAAGATAATTAGCCATAATACCGCAAACGTGAGCGCCCAGGGAATGCCCGACGCAGGTGGTTCTGGCGATCGGCAGGCCAAGATGTCTCAAGGTCGTCAGGGTGCCGGCGAGACATCTCGCTACCGGTCGTATATTCGCCACCGCGGCCGGGTAACACGGTCGGGCGCATAAAGCCCCCCAGTCGACCAGAAACACATTATAGCTGCCGTTCCTCAGGTAAGCATCTCGTAAAATCGCCATTGGCAACGCGTCATCGCCACCTGTGGATCGATATAATGATTAATGAGACATTGGTGCTAAATCAAGGACATTTCCATAGAAAGCTGTTTAAAAGACGTCGCCTTTTTAGGTGACCTTAACAAGCGCGTGGACAAATTTGAATGCCCTTCGATCTTCGAATAAAACGCTCCTCGTTCGTTTCGCATTCCATTTTCAGAGCACCGGAGTATAAGTTTTCAAAAATTTCATTCTGTTTTTTTTTGGAAAATAGTTTCTCGTTTTAGAATCTGAATATATATATTTCAAACACGTTCCCTTTTGTGGAAAAAAGTAAAAAGTCCCACAACCAATATTTAGCTAAATCGAAACGAAATCCAGTCAAATCGCACAGAGAGACTATTTACTTTCATAATATATCATATATCCATTTTCATTTTAAATCAAATCAGAAACTTTTACGCTGCCAGTAAATAATTATCAATAAAGATTTTTTATTCGACCTAACTGACCATATTTATCAATTATAATCGTCACGACGTTTTGTGTGTGTGATCATCGTTTTTTATCCTTCTCAACCGATGTAACTTTTGATGCTAATAAACATTCTTTTTAAAATAGTGATTTTCATCATTGTATGTATAAAGAATTTTTATTTTATTTTATTTCTGAGCACACAACTTCACCCTACTCGACATGTCTGATAATAAAGACAATTCCGAATATGCATTCCAAATTGTTCCGTCGAGCGATAATCCCAAATATTTCCCGGGATAAAATTTCAGGTCGAAACACCAGACTCCGTGGAGAGTCACCTGCGTATCCGTGAATCAGGATCGCGCTGTCCTTGGTGGGTTCGTAATCCTGCCGGAGCCAGTCCGACTGCTCCAGGGGGTCCAGCAGGCGTCGCGGACGGCCCGGCGTGTACAGGTACACGTGCACGTCCGGATCCGGGCAAACGTCACGGTCGTGTCCCCGTCTCCAGACGCAGTCGTCCTTGTTGTACTCGGCGGCGGCTCCGCTCTCGATCGCGTCCCGTATCGGTCCTTCCCTCTTCGTTTCTCGCCACGCGATTATGTGGGTGCAGACCCGCGTCATCAGGAACGACGCCGCGAGGACCGTCAACGCCACGGGCGCGTGCATCTCGCCGAGGGGAGGGGAGGAGGGGGGTGCCGGGGGGGTTGTCTTCGCGGGTGTTTGTCGATGCGTGCCTCGCGCCCACGTTTCAGGAACTGAGCGACGCGGTCGTTCCGCGGTGACTTCGTCGCCGAATCGTCGCCACCCGCGGGATACCGTTTTGTTCTCCACGGTCTCCCTTCCTCGGGGACCTTACCTTCCCCACCTGCGTAGTTCGCGCTCGCCGGATGACTATCGTACGTTATGGCACATTATGATCAAGGGGTATCATATCTCTTCTCGGCTTCTTGAATGAATGCTGTTCATTATTAAGTGGAGATGAGATCCTTTCGCCGGAGCACGCACACCCGTGCGAGAAGAGGAAGAGGTCCCCCAACTTTCGACCCTGATTTCGATGACATAGATCCTGTTGACCAATTTCCGCGCACGTAGATAAGAGTAATCGTTATGAAAGTATATTAGAAAGATTTATAAATATTCATGTGGATCCGCGTCTAACGGATATTGCGTCCACATCAGAAATGTTAAATACGGTATTTAAGTACGGTAAGGTGTTTTCTTAAGAAATTGACAGAAAAAGTTGACATTCGTTTCGTTAAAGAATTTCCATGATTGAATTGAAACAGAAACACGAAATATGAAATAAATATATAAAAAATATACTTTCTCGAAATATATATAAAAAATATAAAAGAATCTTTTATATATATGTAATGTGTATATTTTTTTATTACAAGGCATCAGAATACGCATAATGTGTGTATTGTTATGCCAGTTATGCACGTGCTTCAGATATCCAGGTATTTTGTAATTCTTAAAAAATTTACGGACAAATCTAACGTTCGCATTTTATGATTGAATTTTAAATAGAACAGACAATATACATAAAAAAGATTCTTTCATTTTTTATTACAAGGCGCACAGATACATGATACATGTAACGTTGCACAGTGGCCTTCGAATGTCTCATACCATTTCTTCTGTTTGGGAAAAGAGAGTGCTCGCATAAGATTGTTTACATTTATGGGAAGTGGGTTAAAGAACCAGATATATATCATTCTTGCAGTTCTTGCAGAACTAACCGAAAACTTGACCCTGAGACCAATTTATATAATATTAAGACCAATCGACATAATACAGTTTCGTCATACTGAAGAAGAAGAAATGACACGTCACAGCAGCAACAGCTTTTTTTTTTTTATAAATGATGTGGTTATTTGGCTTAACATTTGGGCACGTGAATTCGCATTGCCCAACGAATGCCGCTTTAAATTATGGCCCCTTATTAATATCTGAGAAAAACAAGGGTGTATATCATGCATAATGCACGCACGGCGATCAAGTGAGTTTGCAACAAAATAAATCAAAAATTTAAACAAGATAAATTTCGTATTGAAAATATATACTTAATATTGCTTAATAAAACGTTTTGTAATAATTACAATATCGATACGCAAAGCGTTGAGTGAAAGTCTCCGAAAAGTTCATTTAAAAAGAGGCCAATCCGAATGGACCTCGAACGTCCTGTTTTCGAGCATGTTTCTCCTCTCGTTCGAAAGCAGAGAACGACATATTTACGCGTCTTTATTCCCCGATTCCGAATGCATGTCCTACGAGTTCACGCGTAACCCGTTTGTTTGAAGAGACGCGAAGATATATAAAAATATCGAATACGCACGCCACAGAATCTTATTTTCCATAAATGGTAACACGTGAAGTGAACACGCGTGACACCGTCGCGTCGGATGATTAGATGTGAATTTGTCGGTCAAATGCACAAAGTAAGCGTGTAACGCAATAAATAGTAGTAACGAGCGGTTCAATCATTTGTCGCGGTGACGCAATAAGAACAAAATAAGAGAGAAATAAGTGTATAATTCATTATATAAGAGCAAATAAAATTCCAAGTTACACGGCTCGTTCGTGACAGCTGAAGCGAACTGATTGAGCAACACCGTACGGCGGAAGTGTCGAAGACGGGAGCCTCCGCCTGCTGATATCGACGAGAAATATATTTCAACGCGTGTCACGTTCTCCCCGTTACGAAGTCAAATTCGATACATCAAATGCACAACGGTAAGTGACAACGGTATCATTTCACGTCCGTTTGAGGCCTCACAGGAATGACTGCTTTGCATATATACCTATATATATGTATATGCAATATGTTTCGGAACCATCTGCCACGAATCTAACTAGCGGATAACTAGCGTGTTAAAACAAAAGATTTTATTATCGCGGCATCGATAGGATTAAGTTTAAATTTGAAATAATTTGAAAGAAATTCTTGCGAATCACCACGTGAGAATGTGAAAAGATAAAAATCTTGCTGTACGGCTAGCTTTCAAATAAAGTGTAAACTTTAACTAACTAAAGTGGTCCTTTTGTAAATAGGAACTTAATTTCAGGATTTAATTGTTGAAATATCCAAGTTAAAAAAACGCCCGAAGTTGCAAAAACTTGCCGTAGCTAGCTAGTTGTGTAAGATTTAACTAACTAAAACGTTTACTATTTAAATGGAAGCTTAGCCTCAGGTTTAATTGTTAAAATATTGAAGTTAAACGCCGAAGTTAAAAAATCTTGTTATATAGCTAACTTTTAAATAAAGCATAAACTTTAACTAACTTAAAAGTGTTTCCTTTTTAAACTTAGCTTCAGGTTTAATTTTTATTTAAAATATGTGATGATATCGAAGTTAAAATATAATCTAACAAACGATGTTTTCCTAATCTTAATGAATTTTTTATGAGAAAAGATCAAATATGACTTAACTTTGCTCTAATATTCGTGGTTAATAAGATGATTCTGATTCATTGAGTTTAACAGACTCATTCTACATATGCGTGCCATTGAAAGCACTTTCAAAATTAGTACCTCATATATTACCATAAGAGAAAGAGAGACAGAGAGAAAACGACTTTCTCATTTTGTTCAATAACTGTACCACACACGAGATTTACACGTTGTCATGTAATTCCATGAAAAGTGAAAGCTTATCGAATCAAATAGTTTAACACGCGTTGCGGTAAATCTAAGTAATGTAATCTTCATGATGTTTTGCATTATAAATTTTGACCATTCTGTAAAACAGTTATAAAAGGAATAGTAATTACGGAAAACATAAATAATAATTTTTCATAACAAAGGATTTTTCACAGTAAGCAAAAATTCGCAGGCGTGTTCTCCGATTGATGTTTCATTTTTTCTAAATAAAACTGTGTGAGGTATTGATGGCGCTTGAACTAAATGTAATTGAAAGAGAGAAAAAAAAGGTCTTTTTTTTGTTATCAATAAATCGTCAGGATTGCAAACAGATGAAATTTCGAATTGAAATAGGATATGAAAAAAAATATTGTCTTTTCTTTTTCCTATTTTATCATCTCTTATTTACATTTGAGATATAGAGGAAGCTCTATTTATCATCTCTTATTTACATTTGAGATATAGAGGATGCTCTATTTTAATTTCACTCCTCAAATATCTTGTAAACGATGCATTTTCGTGGGCAACGTTTCAGACAAAATTTGTTTGGTTTTGAGGAGACTATAATAGAAAACTACTGTTTGTTTGATCTTGAATGAAAACGTTAAGATCACAACGTCACCTTGATTTCCTTAAATGGGAACTACATATTCTTTATGATATGTTCTTGTAGCCAACATCGAGACATCGTTTTCGGAATACCGCATGGTTACAAATTGAACAAAAATTATGAGAAAAAAAAGAAATTGCGATATTGATATAGATCGTTCTTCGGTCAGGAATGTTGTGGAAAACAAACCCGGTAAAGTTATGCCGCTCTGGAATAATTTTAGCGACTTTCCCCAAGAACTAGCAATCAAAGGAACAAAGGATCAACAATCTCGTTCATTGGTAATCTGCCGTTTCATCTTTTTGTCTTTTTTTTATCTAACACTGGAAAATTTTAGGTAATCTCCGCATACATCTTAGGTAATGCTACAAATGCTGGCAATACTTAAAGTTTAAAGATTCATAATTTAGGAAGTTTTCATTGGAAAAGGGTCTGTAATTAATGTTTCGAAAATGTCTCAACGTCGGCTACAAGAATGTGCCGTAAAAAAATGGATTTCCATTAAAAGAAACCAAGGTGAAATCTTGGCATTAACGCCTTCCAACTAAGATCAAATAGTAGTTTTTTATGGCCTCCTCAGAACTAAATGAATTTTGTCTGAAACATTTTCCACGAAAATACGTCATTTACAAGATATTCGAGGTGACAATTAAAATGGGACCCGTGTACATTTAAGAGACTAATACACTTATTACCAAAATATTTAACGTTGATAGAAACACATGATAGAAAATAATATTGTTCTTCATCAAATCTCTTCTAAAAATTTTTTTGATAATGAATTTTTGCATTATATTTTATGTGTTGCTAATTATAGATACTTCGTTTATTTTGTATGTGCTATACGTAACAAAATTGCTATTATTGTTTGTAAATTGATTGAAAGAGGCGCATTACATCTTGATGTATTATTTTAGAAAATCTCGTATATCATCCATCTTTTTCATTCACAGATAACAGGAATTACGAGGCAATCGTGTATTATTACGGATACGACGACATACGTGTGTACCGCCGAAAACGACTGTTGTAATATTTGTCCAACGTAATGGTTGGATTCACTGTTTGAGGTGAAAGTTTGAAGTCTCATAGATGTCCGCGCGATTTAGCGCGGGGAGAAAGTCCCGCCAATTGAATTTGAATCTTGGAACAAATTGGAAAAATTGTCGAAGTTGGGCGTGAAAGACGCGATCGTTTGCGTTGAGAAATTGCTTTTAAGGAAATATTTGCGCGTACGTTTGAAAGTCGTGAACACGTAATTTTCCATTATCGGTAGATAGCAAAGTACTGTCGCAATATAATGTGTCTGAGATGACTAATATAAAGTAAAATTTATGTAATAACATATAAATTGTTTTTTTTTTTTTTAATATGATTGTAACGAGTAATCTCGATAAATATAATTTATTTCGGTACTTCAGATTGAATTTTATTAATAATTTTATTGACAAGAGCAACATTACGTGAAAACAAAATGTATATAGGATGTCTAACATAAAATAAAATTCATGTAATAATATAGATTCTGTTTTTTTAAATGTGATTGAAACAGTAATCTCGATAATGTAATTTATTCCGGCATTTCAGACCGAATTTTATTATTAATTTTGTTGACAAGAGCAACATTAACAGAAGATGATTTATTGATTAATGTAAATGTTCATGCAGCACTCGATAAATTAACGGCAATATACTAGAGAAGATGAACGCAACTGTCACATTATATCGGTTGTAAGCTTGTAAGTAAATGTGCTTTATTTCGACAGATCACAATGAAGGTGAACATAGCTCTAAAATATTGACAAATATGTTCTGAGTGCACGTATACATCAAGAATAATAGTAACTTATAAATATATTTGGCAATTTCATTGTCCGAGAAGGAAGTATGAAACTATATAAAAGTCAGTCAGTTCACAAAAGTCCGGCAGCTCAGAGAGTCGCGTATAGCAATAAAAAATAACTCAATATTTTTGTACAATTAAAAACTTATTATAAATTTGATTCAGTTTCTCCTTGCTGAAGTTTTCTTAACCGATTGTCAAGGATTGAAAAGTCGAAAGAACGAAATATCGATACAAACGCGTGATTGACTAAATAAAAAAATTTACACATTTTCAATATTTACTTACACAATAATAGTGGCGTAATGTTAGCTTCCACAGATATGATAGGCATAATCATACGGAGATCCATCAATTCTAGTAGAACGGCTATATACAGGAAAAGATAAACATCCGCGGATATAACGCACCCCCCAAAAAATTGGACTGCCAACATTAAATCTGTACACATTACATATTTATTCAACAGTTAGGTTTTGTAGCCTGGAGCCGACGGCATTGCTGATCTGTTCTTTATCTGCATCCGTGAGCTTTCCGTTGTTTGCCGGGGACTGACCCAATCTGGCGCACGCCTTTTTGTGCATGAACCAGTGCAATCTCTGACATTCTCTGTCGCAGTATTGCACCGCTTTGCATTTGCTACACTTTTTCGTGGCTTTGTCCTCGCCGCAGGTCACGCAAGTCTGGGCGTTATCGAAGAAGCCTCGTTGTCCATTAATCGCAGCAGCGATAACGGAAACGGCGGACGGCGGATCTGTACTGGCCAATGTAGCGACCATCTGACGGAAAATTGTGCTTTCCCTGAATGGGAACTCTCTCACGGATTCCCTCAAAAGTGCCTCCTGATACTCCGGTAAGCTATCGTTCTTGCTGCACTTCAGGAACCTTCGTATCAAGAGTTCCACAGTGTCGGACTTCTTTTCCTCGCCCTCCTCGTTCCCCTTCTCGCCTTTCTCCGCCTTCATAGCTTCTTGGCGCTTCTGACTTTTCAACACCTCGGCCACAATGCAACTGAGGTAATGGTACTTGAAGGCCATTACTTCATTTATCTCAGCGCCTCGCATCATTTCTTTATAGCGCATGGATTCTAATACTTTTTGTACCTAAAAAATAGAATAACAAGGGGAATATAAATAGATTTGTTTCTTCCTTGTATAAAGGAAATATTTTAGTGCGTCAAATATGTTAATTTTGCTCAATTATCAACTTATCCTCATATATATTGTCTTACTTTTGTTGCATTTTCCAGAAGTGCGGGAAGTCTCTGTAAATTCATGCACACGCGTACGGGATTCACGTTGACGTGCATTATGAACTTGTGGAAATAATCGGCTAGATGCGGCGGCAGCATGGGCTCGGTCTGCAAGCCCTGCGGTTTAATATAATAATCTATATCAGCCTTCGGGATGAAGTTATTGATTGTTGCCACGCAGTTGTGATTTCCAACAAATGCCGCCATCTGCGCGGCCGTTCGGCCCACGCTGTTCGTCGCTGTCAAGCGCGCTCCGTGCGACATCAGGAGGTGACATAGCTCGGCGTTTCCGCTCAAAGCGGCGAAATGAAGAGCAGTATAACCGTGTTCATGTTGACACGCGTTCACGTCAGCACCCTGGAACAAATAGACAATTCTCATACACGTTAACTATGCTAATCTTTCAGACGTCACTCAACAAACATGATATCAATATCATAGGTAATATTTATAGATAAAATAAATTCTTCGTAGGCAAGAGACGCGAATCAATCACGAGGGAATCATATGAATACTCGTTCAGGCGTACTTAAATTTATAACAGATTAATCTTGAGGCGTAACTTTGTTGGCGTGAAGAGTATATCAGCACAGTCAACATAACCTACTTGATCGAGGAGGAGCTGCACGATTTCCATGTTTCCCTTGTAACAGGCAGTGCTGGAGCGGGCTCATGCCGTTCTCATCGACAAAATCCATCTTAACCTTCCTCTGCGACAGCAACGTCTTGAGCTCGCACACCTCATTCTTGCTGATTCTCTCGAAAATCTCCCTCTGAAAGTCCGCGGGATCCTCCGTAACAGGCGCCATATTGTTGTGTGTCGCTCTCGTAGAACCCGGTAAAGCCTGTTCTTTATCGATCAATCCAAAAATATCCGCTGAGCTATTATGAAATTATGATCTTTTTTCCTTTTAATGAACGCTCCGGTTTTATTCATTTTTACGCGGATACGATTTTGAACGCGTTATTTGAACAAATTTTTATCAAAATCATCGTTTTACGTCTGACAAGGAATTATATTCAAATAAAATGATTCAAGTCTCTTTTAACAATTGGCGGCCGTAGAATAGCTGTGAAGTTGACCGCAGGATTCGATTGTCCTGCACATGCGCAAAGAAATAAGGAATATTTGAATAAGATTGATAGAAAAGAGTAACATTTCTGTTTAGTAAATTTAAAAAATTCACTTTTGTGTTATCAGTCTGAAGTAATAATAATAGCTATAAATAATTACATGATAATTCTTCTATTAATAATTAATATATAACATTTAAAATAGAGAGCAATTGTTATTATTATTATTTGATATTCGCGTTGATTATTCCACAATCATGAGCAATTAAAATTGAAAGAACAGTTTCAAAAAGTGTCAATAATTGCAATAGAATTCTCTTTCTGTCTAAATTCAGATTTAGGCTGTAAATGTCGGCTGAGTTTAAATTCGCCTATCAATTATCAGATTTAATTAACAAAGGATTTAAAAAAAGAGAATTGAAGAAAGAAGATTTATGATGTTTGTGTTATTCTTTCTTCCATGCTCCGCGAAAACAATCTACAACTGCAATCAACAAAAATAAATCAAGGAAAGCAGTAACAAGCGCGGTTTGTTAATTAACGACAATTTTTAGTTAAGAGATAATTTCAATTACGCTTAATACGCGGCGTGGCAAGTCGCGCGATTACGCCATTTACGGCGTAAAAAGCGGCGCGGCTTCTTCTCTGCTTCTATGAGAATTGAGTAAACATGGTGGGCGGTTTAAAGTGTCCGTTCGTCACACTCTTCAGCGGAAACGCGTTATTACGTCGAGCTAACACGTGATAAGAAATACGAGTGAAACGAAGAACCGTGAAATATTATCGTAGTTCATAAAACACTACACACATAAGGGATTTAAAAGGAATTGATGGAAACTCGGTTTTCCCAAGCTGCAATAATTTTCGAAATATATTATATAAGCTTAATTTATAGTTCCTTTGTGCTTTTATCTATCTGTTTTAATTTCGATCAGAGAAACCCAGAGAAACTATCACATCAAGTCAATTAAAAGACAGATCACCATTCTTAAACTTGAGATATATTAAAAGAAATAAATATTTTTATTTTCTATATTTAGCATTCTACACTAACTTTATTCAATGGGACAGCTTCAAAAAACTTTTTCCTAATTTCGAAAATAAAACATTCGTATACATATTTCTCGACGTAGTTCATCTACTTCTCGCAGGATATCCAAACCGATGGTGGTCGTGGTATGTGGTATATAAATGAGCTACGCTGTTCCTGTGTAGAGAACGAAATATTTTATTCGACAAAATCATCCTTACATGCGTAACGCTACGTCGCGCTGCGGATCAACGCTAATCGGGAACGTACTCCAAAGCCGCGGCTGTAACAGTCTTCGACAGGGTGCGACATACGTAGCGGGATACGGGGCGCACGCGTTCAAGATCAATTTTGCACCGCTCGGTTTTCGAAACAAACTGCGTAAAATTTTTTCCGGCAACCTACAGTCGAGTAGAGGCGTTCTGCAAAGAAGACATACACAGGTGAGATGTGTCACGCCGAGACGTCGCGCGCGACTTCCTCCATCAGACCGACCCACTTCTCTCTCTCTCCACGCATCGTCTCGCCACTACTGGCGAAAATCCTCGTCTCCTCGTATAATAAACCTAGATCTATAAACACAGTAACTAATATATTTCTAACTCTAATATATTTCTTATTTCATCGTATATAATGCCCTAGAGACTCACAATCAGTCATGGCTGTCGTCTTTGTGGACGAGCGAGGTCACTATTATCTCGGCACTGACAATAATGACCGTCTCGCCCACATAATCCAAATGTAAAGAAAAAAAAAAAAAAAAATACCTCGTACTTAATTATCACTTACAAGTAACAATAAAACAAGTAATGATGTTAATACAATGGTACAACGGTTAATACAGTGTCGATTGTAACATAGTGTTGATAATCATCGGTGCGCTAATTAGAGAAGCATAACGTTAGAGGACACGGTGCAATATCGTAATCCAAAGCGGTGCAAAACTTTTCCTGCGTGCGGTTATAAAGCCCTGACGGATGCCCGGCCAATATGGCTCTTGGGCGGGCATGATCGCCGCGACTTGAAAGGGCTGGGGGGGGGGGGGGGGACAGAGAGAGAGAGCAAAAAAGGGCTTTAGGATTAGATTAGCCGACGATTTTTTTTTAACTTGTTTCACAAGCTTGCTAGTTTTCTCGCCTCGGAGGTGAAGTCATTTAAATCGTTTAATCGAATTAACAAGGCCCGAGCTGCTACCTATGGCTGCGGTGGCAACTCGGATGCGATGTGTATAAAATATATATTATATATTTATACTTTTATATATGTATATACATACATATGTGAGTTTTATAGGTACGTATACATCTCTGTATCTAAACAACGATCGTTAAATAAACTATATATATATATATGTTGTGTGACGCGACGCGCCCCTGCGTGCGGGGGATGAAGGGAGGTAGAACGGGAAGAGATGGAGGAACGCAGGTCGTGGCGGTCGCCTCACGACCGCAAGATTCTAACGACTCTCTATCACGACGATTTCGAAATGCTTAATTCCTATTTCCGGCCGCCTTTCGCCGGCCGGTTCGCGGAGCTACAATGCGAGACACGTAATTAATATATATCTACAAGTGTGATATACCGGCAACCCCTGCCAGATACGATCCCCTCGTCTCCGAACGAAACGAAGTCGTGGCGTAGCGGGGGTGCGTGACGCAGGTATCCTTGGACATCCGTAAGATACGCAAATTTTTGCTATTATCTCGCGCCTGTTGTAATTCATTGCCGCATAGAAAAATTTTTTTTGTCAAGAAGCAAGTTGATACGCTTAAATCGTGAAGATTGACGCGCTCCTTGACTTGACAATGAAAAAAGTGAACTTAGGAGAAAGTTTAGTAAACTAAATAGCAAACTAAGAAAAAATTAATAAACTAAATGGTTTGTTAAAATTAATTTGCTAAACTGAATTAGTTTATTATAATAATAAACTAAAAAGGATCGACGGTAAATCTATGATTAACTCTTTGGAGGAACATTTTGATACGATCATCGTATCTCCACATGAAAAATATCTAAGAAGGCCATTTATCCACGCATAAATGGCGTTACGATATTGCGAAGCATCTATAAAACCATGCGTGGATAAATGGCCTTCTTAGATATTTTTCACACGAAAGTGTCAGTATTAATGTCTCGCCCCCCTACACCGCATAAACACACATTTAAAAATCTTTTTTAATTATTCAAATCATTTAAATTAACCCTATTTCCTCCAACGTTTTTTCCGCCCCTTTAATCCTCGCATCATAACTCACGAACGAATTGACGAAATTTAATGTTCCAAAGCGCAAATTAAAGTTACTACTTTTAGCTTTAATTTGCGCTTTGGAACATTAAATTTCGTCAATTCGTTCGTGAGTTATGATGCGAAGATTAGAAACTCGTAGAACACGAAAGGGCATGGTCGGAGGAAATAGGGTTAATTCAGTTATTGAAACAACTTGCTAAAAAAATGGTCTCTCAGAGTCATCCGCAAATATTCATCTCTGGGGGACGTTTACGTATCTGATTGTAAGAACATCCGTCGGATACCTACGTAATATCGATCAATTCTACTGGCCTGACTAATACTAGATAAATGACGAACGGTCCTATCGCAATGAAGGCATTGCATCGTTGAACGAAGGGGAGATCGCGCGGCCGCACGATATTATGAGAATTAGGAAACGATTTATCGTCCCCGTTACCGCGCGATAAGTGTGGAAGTAGATAGACAAATAGAGTTACGAGCATGCCGGCACACGTCAGGATTTGAATACTCGTTAAGTGTTTTATGATCTCTATGAAACTACTGGAGATTGCGACTGATTCTCGCGTCGCCGACGCTCCTCTGTGATGCTCGCACGACACGTTTATTCACGAATCACGACCCGTATTCGCGACACATATTTAACTCTTTGCGATTCTCACGAGTTGAATTCAGTCTAAAATGTTGCGGTAACGTATTATATAATTCTTCAAGTATTACTGTATAAATTCCTCCAAATAACAAAAACTTTGTGATTTATGTTAGATCAGCCGATTAGATTATCAATTGAGAATAAGATCTTTGATCTTCGCTCATTTGTGAAATGGTTTGGATCGTAAAGGGTTAATTCTTTGCAGTTTCTATAAACAAAAGCTCTTATTAGAAAAAAAAAAAAAAAAAAAAAAAAAAAAAAAAACACTTAGCACGATAATCTTCTATGTATCTTAAATAATCGAAGTAGCAAGTAACTGTAGTAAACTAGCAACTACATTCGGAGGATACACGTTTTTAAAATTTGTATTAAATACTTTAAATAACGGAAATGAAATATTATATAAATATATTGGCAACAATTGAATCGGAATTGATTGAGATGTAAACGAAATATTTAACACTAGATCATCAAAATTATTCAGATAATATCCATCAATATTCGACGCGAATAAACAGGTCGTGCGGAGCCGATTTAAACAAATAATATAAAATAACAGACTATCAAGATAGATGAACTCATAGTTCAATTTTCATGGAATCTCCATTAAAAAAAATCATTCTCGGATCTTTAATGGATAAGGAGGTAATCTAGATGACTAGAAGAGATTACATGAGTGAACTCAATGACCGAGTACTGTATCTATATAAAAAACGCATCGTTTCATGCTACGATGATGTTTGACACAGGACTGAGCGGGATATCGATGAAGCGTATTCACACCGGCAATAAGACCTAGTAAATTGCTTAACATTTTACCGGCGATTATAATTTGCGTATAGTCCACACAGCATTTATTGTCCAGGCTTACGGAGGCCTGGAGGCCTGGTCAAACGGAAATATAATTCGTCTAATCCACCGTCTAAAATACCGACGCCGATTAATCGCGATTAACTCACAATTCCCTCCCACTTTCTATTTTATAGACAACAACGTGGCCCAGTAAGGGAATCGTCAATCACAATCGATTAATCGGAATCGCGTAATCTTCTCCTATAAGATATCTTAACATTATAATCTCTGTTCTATAACATCTTTATGTGAAGTGAACATTTTATGTGATTACATAATTCGCATCGGTCTGAAATAAACAATATTATTAAACAACAAAGTTCGTTTCAAACGCGATACCGCGAAACAATTCGGGGAATCTCTTACATTGCACGGAAGGGAAATTTATTGAAGGGAACTTTCTCGGTTAGTTGCCTCAAAGCGGGTCTATTAACTGCCACGCTCCAGGAAAATACCGAGTTGATTTATTACAAAGGTTGGAAACACTACACTAAATTAGACCTTTGCGCGTAAATTATTCTCTTAGGTTTAAAGCTGTCATCCAAAGTAGGTAGGATTGTATAGCTCTTGTTTGTGACAATAGCTCGCTTGTAACAAACATTGTCCGTTAGAAGAAGCGTGAACATCAATTGCTTATTCGCCAAGACGATCTCACCAACCTCATGCGATTCGTCGTGCTCCGTGACGCGCGTTATTATATTTACAGGATGGAGATTATCGCTGGGGGGGGGGGGGGGGGGAAGGGATCCGGTTAGGCCCGTCCGAGGGAAAGCATGATTGACGACGATGTTACGTCGCGACGGTATCCAGATTTTTTTTTCCTATCACCCGTATCCGCGCGACAGTTTTTATCGCGATAGGACACGCGGAACGAGGATACCTTCTATTCCATTCTCGTTGACGAAGAAACAAAGTGGGATCCGACGCACGAACGTCGAGTCGCGGAATCGCGTCGTCAATCAAACCGGTCGCCCTAAGATTCAAGTGGGATGCATTCGAGTGTCGTGTATCGATTCGTGATAAGAGACTGATCCTTGTCTTGTTCGATCGGTGGATTGTTATTCGTCGTCGTGGGACCTTGCTCGGCGATCGTGCTCTAGCAGAGGTATACTTGGAACCGGGCACCGTGCAAAATCACAACCGCACTGTCCTAGACTGGCTCGGGGGGCGGATCGTTCCCCTTGACACCCTCTCTATTTTGAATCATTACCTCCGTCTGTTCCTTAGTTAACTCGTGATCCTTGGTAATTTCGAAGTCTTGCTCGGCCAGGAAACTTCGACGAATCGCGCCGTTCGCCACCGATGACAGATCATTCCTCTGATGCTGCGTGTCTCGCCATGGTGTCGTTAGGATCTTCAATCTCTGCGTTAGTAAATTTACGCACATGTATGCCGCATTATTTTCTCCCGGAAAACAATCAATTATCACAAATGCAATTTAAATAATTTGATAAGATTGTTTTATAATTACGTTATCAGCATTTAAGCAATCCTCAATCAATTTTTTCAGCAAATTTACCCACTATTAAACTCATGTAGAATGATTGTCATTCAGAATGATTATTTAATTGCATTTCAGTTTTATGTCCTTATCGATTTTTAAATTGGAGATAAATTTAATAAAATACTCACTTGAACAAAGGATCCGGGTGTGGTGCAGATTTTGTAGATCGCCATACCTGGGATCATGATGATAGAAGAGCATGCGATTAGCCAGCCTATAATATTTGCCCAAACCGGATAAACGTAGCCCTCGTATGATAAAGGTTCGTAACCCATTAAACCGTAGACGATAATGAACTAGAAGCAAATAAAAGATAAACGTACATATGATAAATACAATAACTATTATTATCGAGATGCTACATTAATTCAGTATTAGAGCAGTTGCTCATTAAGCAAAAAGATCCAGGTTCGATTTTTAAACTTGAATTTTCATTAAGAAAATATTCTACTATAATAAAAACAAAGTACAACAACGAATAAGCTTTAAAAATAGATAACAACGAATAAGCTTGATCTTTAGAGTGCAGATTGGGTAAAAAGCTTGTAAGTCTTTCTCATAAAAATTGAAACTGAAACGAAATCAAAAGAAAGTCGAAACCGACATAGAAAGATTTTTCCTTAAGATAAATTTATTATAATAATTATTAGTATTATTATCTTTGTTAATATAATAAGAAATAAAAATATATTTTTAGTAAAAATTATTGGAAGTGTAAATTCTTTTTTAAACGATAATGATTCTTCAGGAGCTATCTTATATAATTTTCGGATACGTTGGCTATATTGTGACATACCATAAGGAAAAGTGGTGCTACGAATTTCCAGCATACTCGCCAGTAGATACCCGGTCTGAATCCGATCATGTCTTTGATGTCGGCGCAAAATCGGTCCGTTCCATAAATCCAGCTGACCGCGATTGTTTCTGCCAGAACGGCGAACAGCATCGAGTATCCGGCCGCGTATCGATCCAACAAGTGGAAAAAGTAAAACCCGCCCTATATTGAAAAGCAATAAAATCTCCTGTTTACAATATGAGCCATTATGCACGTATTAGGAATCAAATATTATTTCGCATAAATGTAACATACATATACAACAGTATGAAAATGTAAAATGTTATCTTAATAAGATCTAAGACTTCTGAAGATTCCCGAAAATCGCCTAAGAAAAATTTCAAGCTTATTAAATAGTTTTACGATACGTGCTTCTTACATTTGTCCTTATGGTGTCTGAAAATTTTTATCGAGTCAAAAATACCGATGTTTGTCAACAATCTTAGCAATTAGAATATCTACCTGTGTGCAAGAAGCAAGTCCGACCAGAAAGTATAGAGTGAACAAGCACGCCACGAAGATCTCACGATGGTTGCCGATTATTGGAAACTCGTCGCTGAGTGCCGTTATAATTGCCTCTGAACCTCCGAACTATAAAATCACATTAATTCTTGTTTTAATTATTCGTAAATTGCATAATAAGGCGTTCCATCGCTTAAAGGAAAGGTACTTTCAACATATTATATTTAATATCGGCATATTTAATAATGGCAGCTTTGCACGAAGAAACGTTTTGCAACTGAAAGAACTTTTTGTCAATAAAATTTAAAAAAATATAGAAAAATATTGTTAAAGTAATTCATATGCGACAAGTTTATTTTAAAATGAAAACGCACTGAGCTGTCTAAACCGAGGGTGAGTAACATCATGAAGAAGATGAGCGCCCAGAACGTCGAGCCGGGCATCGTAGCGATGGCCGCCGGATAGACGATGAAAACCAGACCGGGTCCTTCCGTAGCGACGTCCTGGATGGACTTGCCGCTGGCACGCGCCATGTAACCGAGCACCGAGAATATGACGAATCCGGCGACGAAGGACGTTGCGCTGTTGATCAAGCTCGTCAGCAAGGCGTCTCTGCGAAGAACACGGGGGTGTCAGACGCAGATGCGGGATCGCGCGGGGATGCGCGCCAAGATATTCCGGCATTCTTACTTGTAAACGTTGTTGTGATACTTGTTGTAGCTCGCGTAGGCCAGCAACACTCCGAATCCCGGTCCTAGAGAGAAAAATACCTGCGTCGCCGCGTCCACCCATACCTGGAAGAAGACAGAAGGAACATCCTCGTAGAAGCGATAAAACATGTTCCTATACTTTTTATAGGGAAATAAATAATAAACAAATCCATAAAAATTTATCAATTATGATATAGCAATATGTTAATTTCAAGAGAAATTTTTTCAATCCCTTTTTTTATTTTATAGTATATACTTCAAAGTTCCGTAAGAGAGAAATAGTAATCATAAATTATTTATTTTACTCTCTTGTTTCTTCGGTTTAATTAATGAATATTAAATATCCCATTAATATCTTCACGTTATCAATAATAACCAGATCTTGTAAAATGCATATAGCATTTCAGGAATTCACGCCCGTAATTTAAAAGTATTATTTCATTGTTTTAAGTATCTATAAGCTGTTAATAATTTTCATAAGTCGTTGCGGCAAGTACATGAATTACATATTTGCTATAACGTACGACATATATGTACATGTATATCTTCCTATAAAAGAAATAAACATTATGCTGCATTTGCGAGAAAAAAAAATCGGGTGCCAGAGAAGAATGAGCAGTCCGAAGCGGGAGGGGAAAGGGGGAGCATCGGCCAATACATCAGCTTGATTCTTCTCGTATATCCACGGATTAGAGGTGATCAACAAATCCACTTTCTCACTGGTATAAAACCCACTTTAGCGACGACGATAAGCGGCTAAGTCGCCGTCGCCGTCGGCGTCGCCGGCGGAATGCATTCCGCGCGCGAAGCACGAGAGGGTCGGCGCGCGTTCTAACGTTCTAGCGCCCGCTCCACCGTACTCTAATGTTCATTATGACAGCTACACAGAGTTTCCATTTTCACCGTCGTCAGTTAACCCTGCACGTTCCTCCTACCCCATTTTTCCCATACCTCGGCCTTTCCCATTGCCCGACCTCTACCCCGCCTCTCCTACCGCTCCCGAACCCGCTCGCGATCCTGTAAACGCATTAACTTCCAAAGTTTTCTCCTTTTGTCACTGCCGCGGGGATACGTCGTGGCTCATGGTAATCCAGGTCAACGGCAATAAAACAATCGCGAACGCGGCCGGTACTTTCCTTTCGTATAATTTTATTTTTAAAAAATCCCCCCGTGTATTGTGAGCGAAAAACTTTTCAATGTCTTTTTTTTTTGTTATGGAAGAGTGATGTTTTCTTTATTATAATACGCCTAAATAGCTTCAGTATTTTATATTATTTTATATTTACGTTATTTTTTATCATTAATCACACGAGAGTTATATAATTAAACGGAATTATAAATTACTTTAAATCATTATTAATCAACGTATTAATTTTGTTAATCAATTCTGACTATTAACTTTATTTCAGTTTATTTATTACAAATTACTTGGATTTTAACGAAACATATTTATGTCACGTACAAAAACAGTGACTGAACGCAATAAATGGGTTGAAAATTCGCCTCTTAAAAATCACGCCAAATATTTCAAGCATTGCATACGCATGCGGCAAACCAAAACGTTACACGTACCTCTGCTTTTGTGATAACATTGAAATTTGGACTGAGATAATAACGGATTCCCTCGGTACTGCCTGGCAGAGTGACACCCCTTATCAGCAAAATCAGCAGGACTGCATAAGGGAAAAGAGCGGTAAACCAGACTACCTGCAATACAAAAGAATCGCTCACTCTGTATTATTAATTACATCCTCGCGATCTAAAATACTCTACACATATATCGTGGAGAGTGCACGCTTGATTGAGCTCTGAGTTTTATAAATATTAAATATTTTATACAACAGGGCTTTATTGTGGATCTTAAACCTTCGCGAAAAAATATCTCGTGGAGATTCACTCGCCCGTCTTTAGGATCTCGAATGTCTGATGAAGCTTACCTTGCCGGAAGTCGAGATGCCTTTCCACAGGGAAAAATAGCAGACTAGATAGACCACGAGCAAGCATAGCGCGATGTCCCACTTAATGGCACCAAGATCGTGTAAGCCCTCGCTTTGGTGCAGCTCCAGAATAGCGCGACTTAGGGGAAAGAGGTTTTGTAATTCACGGAGATGTCGCGTGTGTGTGTGTGTGAACAATTCGTGTGAAAGAAAGCAATATATTTTAATTTTTTTAACAATATATTTTAATTTTTATACTGTGTTATTGTTTTGTTGGAATAAATTCGAATTTAGAAGGTGGTAAAACATTTATGAAATATATAAAATCAACATTCGACACTCATTCTTCAAATGTCATTTGAAATTGTTGTGGAACACTTTAAATTATACATAAATTCCTTACGCGTTAGACATAAATTAATATTTTGTTAAGAACCAAAAGATTTTCTAAAAATCCGAATTATTTGCCAAATATAAATATTAAACGTTCACGTCAAAGACGATTTTGTTGTTCACAGGGGTAGCGTCGAACGTCACTCACTTGAAGTATTCATGCGCAGCGCTCGTATGGTTATCCATTGTACTCTGAGCAGCGATATCCGATCCTAGATCGATCAGGAGTCGGGTGGTGTTTCCAAAATTCTCATTCATCTCGCTGGTCATATCCTCAAGCGCGTACGAGACGTTCGGGTCGAACTCGCGGCACAGCGGCGTGTTCCAGTTGTTGTCGCAGGAGGTCCACGGCAGCATCGTGGCGAACGAGGCGAAGAAATAGCGTAGCGACCAGGCGATGATAACGTTATAGTAGAAATCAACGTAAAACGCGATTAGGACGACCGCGTATCCGATACCTGATCAACAAGAATTCGAGTTTTCATGCCGAACGATTTCATTGCACGGTGACAAGACTATAATATAGCTTCTCAGAAAGAGCATTTGGCAGTTTCAAAGGCCTACGTAAAATGATAGATAGTCAGTAATTGTACCAAAAAATGGTTTAAATAATAAACTCGTTTATTATTAATGAAATAAAATAATATCGTGTAAGTATTCAGTATTCAATATATGACGAAGGATTTATATTTTTATTGCACAAATTTTGCATTAAATTTTTGCTGCCCGAAGATTCTCTAATATTTTATTTATTTATTGCAGCTTTTTCTCATTGGTAATCCGTGTGCGTTAAGTTGATCTCAGAAGTACAATCATCAAGATCACTATATAAGGACCGGTTCCTATTGGTAAACTAACTAATAGTTAAATCATATGTCTGTCTTTGTTTAATTTAAAGAAAAAACAAAGACATATATATATATATATATATATATATATATATATATCATTATTTAACTGTTAGTTAGTTTACTAACAGGTAGGAACAACCGGCTCTAAATAAATTAGCGCGAAAGTGCGAAAAAAATCGGGAGAACGCGGCAGAAACGCTAGACACCCACCGTCCTTCCTGCGACGATATTGTTTCTTGCGCGCCTACGTCGATTCCGCGCGTCTTCTATGCAAATAACACTGTGACCTTCTCTCTACTGCAGTATGTGAGATATCGCGCATATCACAATACGTACGTATGTAGGTACGTTTATCGCACGACGCAGAATTGCGGGTGACGGAGGATCTTGATCGATCATACGGCGATCAGCGGTCGAGCGGATGGATAGGCGGGCGGGGTGAACGGGGTGAAATTGTGGCTCTGGAAATGAAGTTGGAAATCGGCGGAAATGGAGGCTCTTTGCGCGGAGAGCACCGGTCGCATCTCTCGCATCTCACTGCGATTCTCTCAGATTTATACGCGTCGCATAAAGTAACCGTGGTCGAGAAAGATCTGCGAGGTAGCGAAGGTATAAACACACACACACGCATACGCGCGCGCGCATATATTTTATACATACATATATATATATATATATATATATATATATATATATATATAATTTTGATACATATATGGAATGAGACACACACACACACACATACATACACACATACGTATACCACTCTATTCCGCGGTCAGACAGGCGGATTCAGCCTCGCACACATCAAAATCGGATGATCGTCCTCACGAATTTAGGTTCCAGTAGCTGGAAAAGATCGCGAGATCGAATAGAAAGGCGAGACCGGCTTGGAATAGCAATGTCCCACCCTGTCCGAGAGCCGGGGAGGAGAGAAAGCGAGGTAGAATATAATGAGAGTAAAGAGGGCCGTTCCGGCTCTTAAGCTCCTGAAAAGATTTTCTCGGACGGTTCGCGCGCGGATTTCTGCGCGCGCGAGCGATATATGTATATACATACATACGTACACATATATATATACACACACATATATATATATATATAACCTGTCATTGTCTGAGATGTATGTTTCATGAATCTCGCGACGCAGCACGACCAGCACGACCAGCACGTGCGTGAGCGGATTCAATGGTCGGCGCCGTTACGCGCTGCCTCGCACGCGAGAAGCTATAAACTTTTAAGTGTAATCATGTACGCTTGTGTGCATGCGCGTGTGACCAGAATGATAACCAAGAGATGAAGAAACCGAAAGAAGCGACAGGTTCTACTGACCATCCTTAAGTTGAACGGTAGTATTCCGCGAGTTTTTGTCACTAGAATTGATGCTAAATAGAAAAAAAAGATTAAGCCGAACTAGATCTTGATAAATCAAAACCTGGTCACATTTATATCATTATGACGCCGGATACATTTCAAATTTAGCACTTGAGAATGTCCGTATGATTAAATAAGTAATGCCTGATTTATAATGCATCATTGATGCAACACTTTTCATTGTCATTAAGTTTGTAAAAATCAATTTGCTCCTGAAAGTTTGAGATACGTTACTTATGTATTTCTTTTTTGTTTCAGATTTACGTATATATTTACGTCAAACAATTATAGCACTCATTATATGATTCATGTAAAATGTGTTGTTTGTAAATCATAAATAAGACGTTACGATATTTTAGAATTATAGATAATAATACAGAGGTCGTACAGATGTGAAGATAATATGGCTCGATTAAAAAAAACTTTGCTACTCCTTCCTCATTCACCGACATAAATACACACGCTGACCGTAATATTCAAAGAATCGCATTCAGTTTGCTTTACTCGAATATTATATCTACTGTTATTATATCGGAAAGATATGTAAAAAATTAAGAAACTCGATATACTCCGTCGCGTTTGTAACATATGATTACACCTACCTTTGAAAAGCGGTACCAGTCGACCCCAGCAGGTGATAGCACCCTTCCTATTGAATTGACCGAGAGCGAGCTCCATATAAAACAGAGGAATCCCGCCGACCACTAACATCACGCAGTAGGGAACCAGAAACGCACCTGCGAAGAAAAGCACAAACGAGTCTATTTAAAAAAGACACATACTCAATTTAACAAAAATTAAAACTACCAAATTATCAGAATGACGTTTTGTTTTATTTGTAAACGATTATGTTTTATCAAATTTATAACGGTGCATTTTCTAAGATTTTTCGCGACTTTTGTTGCAACATGTAAATGATTAAATTGATATATTTACTTTCCCTCTTCATCCTTCTTTCCAAAGATACATGTATATTAGATTTAAGTAGAAAGAGGTATGCGTTAATTATCAGTAGTGATAAAATATGGAGCAGTTAATCATCAAATCGAAAGATAAATAAATAGGAATATCTGAAGTACTGAGTTTGAAACAAATACGTGATGTATCTTTCAATTCCTTTTCCTATGCCAAATCAATTGCACCGTTAAAGAAATGCCCTAAAACCCTCTCTTTTAGCCTACCACACTAATTTCATGCTCATTTCACATTTTTATTAGAACGATTATTAGAACGATATTATCACAATTCATTAAATGCTGATTCTCAGCCATCATTAGCATCTTCAATTAACGTTGAATCATAATACGATTCTATTCCGATCGCCATAGTTCAAATTCTTGATGTAAGTCGATCAAACGAGATCCGATTATTCTTCCGTCCATCGGACGTCTATCTAGAAGGAAGAGTCTTGCGAAAAATTCTTGAATCTTAAGACAAGAAGAGCCATTGTGTGATGGGGCAAAACGGTTATTGTGCGATCTAGGAGTGAGTGGAAGGAGAGAGGCGCTGCTTCCGGAAAAGTGTCGTCCGTACAAGAAAGAAGCGAAGTTAAAAGACGAACAAATTAGAGGGCGAAAAGTAGCGCATGTAGCCGCTAAGAAACTGTAAAAGAATCAAAGTTTATCTTAAGATACGCGCGCCTTCTTCTGCAGTTCAAATAATTTAGTTTTACGGGCTCCATTAAAAGATCATGACACGAAATTCTGAAATTTGTTAGCATAATTGAAAATTGTTTCACTGCTCGTTGAAAATTTCATTAATGTTGTTCAATAATGCGTATAATATTTCTTAATTAAACGGTGTTAAATATATAATGAATTTTGGCAATAATAGTATATTATCTTTTACATAAAGCTAATATCGTTACTATTTTTCATACAATGACGATAATAATAAAAGTGAGAATGCTTGTGTTGCTCCCAGAGAGCAAAAATGAGAGTCATACTATTCCCTCTTCGGACGATTAATTCGCTTGTTCTAATGTCGCGCTATCTTGTGAAACTTTAGGCAATCGGAATAAAAAAAATTTTTCAGGAATCATTTTTTTTTTTTAAGCGCTGGTTCACCGTTCCTGTCAGCTTGACGATCGACTCAGTCGCGTCATCGTATTAATGTCACCTTGCCGCATTTCCGAAAGTTGACTATCGAATTACGTGCCTAAAAGCACCTCGCTACCGGTGCTCTAAATAACGCACAATGCAGTTATGGAACTAACCCGCTGGTATGAGTGCGTCATATATCGCATTTTTTTCACCCGTTTCTCCTCTGAGCGGCGTGTGTTATCTTTCCGCCTATGTACACTGACTCCTCCCTTCATATAATACGAAATAAATTTACAAAACAGCGTTTTTTCAAAAGAATGGAGTGATTTGATTGAACTCATTAAGCGATATTCGCGATCAATATATCGTATAAACGAGTAATAATTTAAATCATATTTATATGTGCGCATTATTTATTATGATCAGAATATACTATAGAAAAGTATATTAACGTACAATCATTCTTTATCAATTTTAATAAATTTTTAAAATCTAAGCCGTGTATGTAGATTGCATGTAGATCCATAAAAAAATTGATCAAGGAACTTAGAAAAATTAAAATATATCTAGAGACGAAGAGAGAAAACTTGAAACAATATTTGTTATTATTAAATGACTAATTATAATAAATAATCGAATTGTCGATTAATACTTATGACTTCTTTATAGATAGTAATAATTTATATTGTTATTATGCAATCCTTTATTGTAAATCGGCAAAAATTTTGTTAAATATATATTCACTATTGCTCGCATCGGATAAATAAATAGCAATGCAGACGCAATCAAAAAGAGAAGAGAGAGAGAGAGAGAGAGAGAGAGAGAGAGAGAGAGAGAGAGGGAGAGAGACTATACTTATTTCCTTGATCTTCCTTCTTAGCTCCAACGGAACTTCCGTTCCGTACCCATGGAGATGTAATCGCATTAAGAAGGATATTGTCGTTCGACCTTGATTAATTTCTTCTCGTCCCTGCCTGTACAAATCGTCGATCGATCATACTAAAAGTTGTATTCTCTCAAAGTAGGCTATTCATTACCGGATGGCTTCATTACGCAAAAATTAGTTGTGGGTTATAATTAAAATCGTAGTCCAATCTAGAGCCGTTCTTAATATGCTTAAACCAGATCGGAATCAACAAATCTGTCAGATTTTGTTAATTTATTTTTTTAAACAAAAAAAAAGTATGAAATTCTTGCTAATGTTTATTAAATTATTGATAATATTTTTGTTTTGCAAGGAGGCGAGTTCGCGTAACATCAAAGATTTGACAAGGATTAATTCCAAAATCTAGAGCAAATCCCTCTCTCTCTCTCTCTCTCTCTCTCTCTCTCTCTCTCTCTCTTTCTCTTTCTTTTGTCTTGACATGTCCCTAACGTCGAGAGCAAACGTCCGGCCCCGGACAACAGTTCCGCTCAATTTTCTCCCTTTGAACGTGAGCATGCACTCACGCAAAGGCTCAGTGCTTAAAGCTGCATTTTACGCCCGAACAAAGGCGAAAAGCTCGTTCGAATAAAACGTAATGCATTCTCGCGAGATAATCGCGCCAATTGTAGCCTGTCGATCGGAATACGCTTTTACCGAAAGGTACACGAGGGTCTAGGTCGAGCTTGTTGGCGTGTTGGTGTCGTCCATTAACAAAATTCGACTCGCATTACTTTGAAAAGAGATCACGCGCTTCTTAAGTATAAATGTTATAACTATTATAACAATCTGTGAACCATTCCACTTTATGGAATCATTCAAATTGTCCTACAAAAATCAACCGACTTACTTAATAAGTTCACACATAATAAGTTTTTCTAGGAAACTGCATTCGCGAATTTTATGCTAAGATTATTGTATAAACTTGCGCCTTAATATATAATATACATGAATTGGACAATAATCTAAATTATCTCTAGATATGGGTGATAAATACTAGAGATAAATTCAAGAGATATATGTAGAATAAAGTTTCTTTGATGTATAATCTCTCTTTAACTTTTAACTCTAAACTCTTCGAGATGACGCATCAATGCTAGATTACTTGCTTGTTGCATGACGAATTAATTCAACTCTGCACCTATTTGAATAACTGAATTAATTTGTTATAATATTCTGCGCTATATACGACAGTAGAAAAAAATCGCACGGCACGCGAGCTGCGTAAAAAACTACATCACTAATCTGTCATATAATGTAATCGATTTCCTTGTGGATGACATTGCGCAAGGCTACCAGATCATCGTCGATTGAGTAATCTTAATCGAGACGACAAACCCGTATAGAATTTCGATTAGCATTTACGAATAACATTAAAATACATTATTCAAATGCGCGAAAACGTTGCACGTTTCTCGGTACCCAGGAGTGCTAACACTTTTATTGTTAGTCAAACGCGAAACCTGTATAATCCGACGTGAATTTTGCGGAATGGGAATTTCCGCGAAGTTGAAATTATAACGCAATAACCGGGCGGATTCGAGGAAGACGCGGCAGACATCCGATTGAACAAACATGCGAGACGAGACTCGTAATCATGGTAAACATTCAAGGATAAGTGTCCTGCGTTTCTTCTTAATTAAGTATGACTTAATTAACAAGTTTCAAGAATAATTAAGTATAAAGTCATTTATGTAGAAAAGTATAGGCGATTCTGATGTAAATACTGTGATCAGATAAAGAGTTATTTTTTTTACAAGATAAATATAGAAATATATTATGTTGTAATGTTTTGCGAAAACTCGGGATGTAATTGTGCTTTTTTAGAACATATTTTGTATATGATGTGGTTTATGTTATTTGTGTTAATCTCTTCTGCAAATTTTTCCTTAATTTTATGAGTTATAACTATTTCAAAATTAGTGTAAAAAATGTGATCTTCCTCTATTTTCCTAATAATCCATTAAATATATGTATTATAATATAATAAAAAATACATATTGAAAATACGAATGTTATAAATATACTTAATATTTTATATTAAAATAAAGCTCTTCCCGAACCCAATCAAGCACATCGGATTATTTCGTATCAAAATTGGGAGATGGATGCTGATATCAATTTAAATTCTCCCGAATGATTCGTACAATCTTTAATCGTGTCGTTTCATCAGAAATTCTGCGATATTCGCTTTATTACCCCTACCCGCTTTCGTTTATTTAATGTCGCGAAAGAAAGCGCGTCGCGTTACGCATAGGTCTACGGATGAAAAGTAGTCAAAGTATCAAACGTAAATGGTAGGCAGCAGCCATCGGGGCTGGTACATATCTCGATGCAGTACGGGCTGCACCGAATTATAATCACGAAACAACACGTTAATAACGCTTCCCGTAGGGCGATAACGACACAGCCGCCGTTCGGCAGGGTGCAGCGGCGTCGCGCACGTCCATGATCAAAGGCCCGCGTCCCGAATGGGAAATTATAATTAATTAAGGTAATTGGAAATTAGCGACCGATCTTGCCCATCCTAATGGCGCGGAGCCGCGCGCTCTACTCCGCTCTTAATTGAGTTAGCAGCCGCTTTTGAGGAGCCTCTGTATCACTGACAGCGGCCCTAATCGCATTCCTACTGGGGACCCCCGATAGAACCGGTACTAATGGTGTCGTCGCCGTCGTCGTCGTCGTCGTCGCCGTCACCGTCGCCGCAGCGGGGCTTAGCAAAAGTCAATAAGATTGCCGACCGTTTTCCGCGAGATCGATCCCCCGAGAGTGAGAAGCGGGAGAGATCTCACGTGGAGATGTGTGCGTGAAGATGAGATCGGGACTCTCGTCGAGAGAAAGAGACAGCGTTGATAACCGCGGACGCTTATCGTCAATTCAGAACAAAGCAAATACAAATGTGTGTCCAACGCCACACGTGGCGTACGCGGACTTGTGCGGAGGGTGCTCAGAAGACACGAGTCTTTCCCCTCTTCTCTAATAGACCTCTCCTTTCTCAGAATTGAAATCGATATGCTCAGGATTATTTAGCGTTGAAAATGATGGAATCCTTTGTCGAAATTGAGCACCAAACAAAATAAAAAATTTTCACGTTATTTTAAACCAATTTTAACTTACAAAAATTGTAATTTCAGATTTCTGATATAAAATGTTTAATAAATTTACGAAAACTGCGTTTGGTTATATATCCGCACTGGAAAATTCGTCCCAAAATGTCCCAGAAAGTATTATGTGGATTGATTTTATTAATACAACTTGTGTATCTGAGAAAATCGCGAGAACGTCTTTTCATGATTTTCGTGGATTTTTGAATAATATGTCGTTTATTTATTACGATTTATTATTGTCCTTGATTCGCATACGGTTATCATTATTTCGTCAATAATATCTTTACACCTATTTAAAACAGGATCATTCGCGTTCCAAGATCTCTTTGATTTTAGTCGTATGCGACTTAAACACGATGATTTTTTTCATAATAATAATTTACGATTCTAAAATGGGGTGTTATAAAGTTATTAGGCATAAATAGGAATATAAAAAAATACTGTAGTTTCTAAATTATCGTTCAATTAATTATATATTTCCACGGATCCGCGCAATGATTCTATTGTCCCCGTACATTCTTTCCTTTTCTGTGATAAGTAAAGGCACAAATTAATTATAATACGAGAAGGATAAATGCTAATTACCGATGCAATACGAGACGTTTGATAATGTATCCTGATAATGTATCCTGATTCATATGCAGCTTTTAATACTGATAAATCGTTTTTTTATCGTCTCAAAAGCTTATGTAAATTCGATGCGTAATGTTGACGTATCCGAGGTGTCGAGGCGGAATGCTCTTACATATTTATACAAAATCTGCATACCGCAGACAATGCGACTGATAGGTATACAAGTGATATCAATATAATAATAAGTAATAATTGAATAATAGTGATGTTACGATTATAAAGCGAAATTTGTGCGCAATAATTGTTACGTGTATGTATTTGCTGGCGTAACTGCTTTTTCTGTTTTTCAAAAAAAAGCTCTCTCAATCTCTGCAGGTTTCCTATTAAATAAAGCTGATTTGTTTCAAGTAAAAGAGATTCGAACGGCGACCGCCGACAATTATAATAACTTTCGCACTTGCCCGTTCTCGTCCTCGTTGAGAAGTGAAGAAAAGGGTTAACAGCGCTATGAGCGCTCCGCGCGATTTACGAAGTCGCGCGCCCTGTAAATTACTACCTCCCTGTAATTATAACCAATTTGGGCACCTGCCGAGGTGCCCCCGTCGTCAGGAATCTTTCGCCGAGCGAGGTCTAAATCCCGAGGTCATTTTCCGCGAGGTAAATGCCAATTAGCCGACCGGTTAGCGCGGCATTGCTCGCCGGCTGGAGTACATTACTCGACGACGCGTAACACCCAACCCGCCCTCGAGTTGAGTTAACTGCGAAATAAGGTCCGACGATGTTAGGAGCGGCAGTTGACGAAGTTTCCCTCGCACACGAGTATCGAAGGAGCGATTTGTTACCGTGCCGAAAAAGCCGCTAAGCAGAAGAACGACAAAAAGAAAGGAAACGAAGAATGTCAAGGGTACCTGTGAAGTTGAAGGAAGAAACGGTAAATTTAATAGTTACATAAACCACTTGTATATCTTCTTGCTCAATTAATTTTGAATTTAAATCTGGCCGCCGAGAGCGACACTCAACTGTAACGACGATGTTTTCCGTGAGACGCAGATAAGTGATTCATGATGAAATTTGTTTTTCGCATTGACGCAAATATAAGACCCATAACTCCGGGGATTCGATGCTGGAAGAGCGACAATGACACCCCGGCGCACGGCGGGCGCAATAATAATGTTTTAATCAGCGTTCTCGACCCAAATTAGTATCAATTAACTTAGTTAATGGATCAGAACCGATTTTTCGTCTCGGTTTCAGATAAAGACGAGGAGAATCGTTCTTCCGAGATCGACGCAGGTGAAACCGGTCATAATTCCGTCCGGAAATTTCCGTCCTCGTGTATTCTCGAGGCGCAAAAACGAGGCGTAAATAATGCTCAGGGTCCCCGCGATCGATGATGCGAAAAATTACGAAGCTCAGAAGGCGCGGGAGTCGTTTGCTTAGGCGTACGGGTGTTATTCGTAACAAGCGCGAACGTGGGATGGAGTCTGGGGGTAATAGGCGAAAGGGCGGATTATTGAAATCGTATTCCTGCCATTGCGCCCCGTCGATGACAGGGAGGAGCACTCGACTCGTGGCGAAATAATCGAAAATAAACCGCGTGGGAAGTCGCGTCGCGGTTTATTTTCGCGGCCGCGCTCGCTCGAGCCGCGATATAACACTTACCACCACCGTTCTTGTAGCAAAGGTACGGGAATCGCCACACATTAGCGAGATCGACGGCGAACCCGATGACCGACAGCAAGAAATCGAGCTTCCCCGACCAGGTCTCCCTGCCGTCGCCGGCGTTGACGTCGACGCCCTTCGCGGCGTTCTTTACCACCGTCGACGACATCCTTCCGGTACCTGCAACGCAACGGCAATAAATATGTATATCTCGATAAATGTAGCTCGTAATTACTCTAAAGGTAACATTAGTTCTCACGTTTGCAAGTTAATCGTCATTTAGATGAAGATTTACGTAATGTATATTTTAGCATATGGAAAGCTGTTAATAATAATTTATCGTCCGGTTGACTAAAATAATCATTAAAATACTGCTATAGAAATGTTATGCATTCCGCAATGTAGATTGCATCTTGCATCATCAATAATTCATGGTTCTTAAAGGTGTCAAAACTTATGTTGACCTCCTATTTGACTTTTATTAAAGCCTAGATCTTTCGTCGTAACCGTATCTAATTAGAATCCGAGATTTTCTCTTATACCCTCAAAATAATTTTTTTCGCACGCCGTCATTCGTATTCGATAAATTGGAAAAAAAGAAAAGAAAAATAGAAGAGAAAAAAATTGAAAACTTTCGATCCCGAGTTTAAGAAAAGGAAATAATCATACTAATGCCAGAAAAAATATGTTATTTTTACGGTATACCTATATTATTTCCTCGAGAGATTTGAAGCAGGCTTTCCTCAACTCAAATGCAAAAGTCTCCCGTGCAAACTGATCAATGTAATCACGTAATAATCTTATGCACTCGGCTCATGAACAAGTGCATAAATCTGCATGCCTACCGCGCGCGGGATTAGGCGCAAGGTCGCGAGTGTGCGAGGAGCGAAAGGAGTCGAGCGAAAGGAAGGCGCAGCGCGCGAACGGAGACGCGAAGAGGAGGGATGGTGATAATGCAATGGAAAGGAAATCGGCGATTCGATGTGTGCGCGCGCGCGCGCATTTGTGGTTATTATATTATTTATTCGCGCACTGACACGAAACATGTACGGATGTGCGAGCGAAAGAGGGGAGGGAGAGAGGAGCGCGTCGCGTGCGCGACGGGGCGCGGCGCGGCGCGGCGCGGCGCGGGCGCGTGTAATTTGGCGACGACAAGTTATCGATAGCCCTTCAGGCGACAACGCTCGACGCCCCCAACGAGCCTCATTGTACCCCGTGACGGGTACCGGTCAAACAGCGTATATTTCAAAGGCGATCGCGGGCGATCCGGCCTCGAGGGGCCACTCGACGAGGGGTTTTCTGTCACGCGCACTGATCCACGCTTATCCACGCAGACCGACCCAGTTAATTGATATTCGGCGGTCGCGGAGACACCTACGGACGCGCGAAGATGGACGGCGACGAAAAATCACTCCGCTCGCGCCCTCTCCCTCCCCTCCCCCCGCCCCCGCGCCACGATGATCGCTCACACTCGCTTCCGTCGCAGCATCGGAAACCGGTTCGCCGAGGAAAGATACATAAATTAAAACAATAAACTGAATAATGAATTTAAAATCCGATCTAATGAAATTCATTCGTGTAAATTAAATGCATTTGTAAGTATAAAGCGGTTCAAGTGTATCTGAAGGAGGATATGATTTTACACACGTAGTTCAATGTTATTTCTTTAACTTACTATTCCATTTTTAGTGAATTTTTTTTAATTTGGAAATTTTGCTTACTTCTTAATAGTATTAAGTAATACTGGTAAATTCTGACAACAGTTTTCGTGTAAAATTAATAATTTTATTTAAAAATTGCTTAATTGATTAATCTAGACAGAAAAAAATCTTTCGCGAAATTGATATCCTACGAGATATCCCGATAAAAATATTTTTAAATGGAAATTATACAACAAAATTTAATTGCTTAATTTATTAATGTATCTATTCTACTATTTAATCAATTATACTTTTATTATATAAGGAAAAGTTAAATATATCACTCTTCGTTCACCCTTTCCCCGAAGTACGATATTTCAATCGATGCATCATCGGTTCTTAACGAATATTCCAAAACTAGTTTTAACGAGGATAATAGCTAGAATAGAAGGAAGAGACGGAGTGGGTAAAGGAGTAAAAACGATATTCCGTGGAAATCGAATTTACGTCGACATATTCCTGCGCAGCAGGAGCGTCGCACCTATATGTATGCATATTCAGAAGCCGGTCTCTTCCCTCTTTGGCCTATCTTCTCCCGAATCATTGTCCAAGGAAGCATGAATTAACTAGCGTAACCGCGATTGAACAGCATCAGAGATAGCGAACCGCAAACGGTAATATATGCCCGCAGATGCACACGCACAGGAGGACAAATAGGAGAACCGCAATGACGCGAAACGGTCGTCACCGAGACTGCATGTCTTTTTTTTACATGCTTTTTTCTACCGCGTAAACTAGACACACCTTAATTCTTGCATTAACGCAAGACGCCTCTCATTTTCTTCTTTGACTGATGCAGCACGGCCTCCCTTATAGAGTAGATATTTTGTTACAAAAGACTTTTATTTTATTAATAATAAATTTCGTTAATTGTAGAAAAGAATTAGAACAGCTTAAGAAAATCTAATATAAAAGAAATGTCGGGGGGTTTCTATTATTTTTATATATTCCGGTTTTTTTTAAAGCAATATTTTGTTGACTATTTTTTTACACAAAGATATTCTTGTTTCTTCTGTTTTGTTAAGACGTTAAATTATGGCAATGTTTTAAGATTAATTTATACTCAGCTCGTGTGGCTGGTTATCACTAAATATTTTTTGCGAATAACAATTAAATCAAACAAACGTTGCGTAGCAGTCTTTCTCAGACGGAAACAATTACGTGTGAAGAAATCAAACTCAATCTCGATAATTAAAATAATAAGTTATTTTAATCATTCGCAATGCGATGAATGTCCGCTCTACTGTGTCTCAAAGAACATAAAGCGAATATTAATAGAAAAATATGTAGTAAAAACCAGTTATCAATAAATTTATATTTATTTTTGATAAATAAAAATATATATGATATATATATTTTTAAACATATATACACAAAATCTTCACCTATTGTTAGACTTATAGATTTATATATTAAAATTTATCGAATTTATTAAAAACGGGTAATTTTATATGGGAATTTTTGTTATTTTTATGTTCCGAATTACTTTTGAAACTATACTATCGCAATCAAATCTATAATAGCTACCCGGCGAATAATTTCTTTCAATGGAAAAAGTGCGAAATTAGAGAAATGTTATCCATTTCTGATGTAATATTCGCCTCTTGAGAGACAGCCAGACAGCCAGAGATTTTGAGATGACATTCGCATCTTTCTGAGGTGACGCGATTTAACGATGAATATAGGTACATTGTGTAATATTTAATTATTCACGATTAAAAAACCCGTATATGCATATAAGTGCGCGTGAATACGTAGATAAACTTCAAGTTCCAATTGTTGACACAAAATCTATTATGCATGAAACAATATACGCGTAGTTATTCCTGCATCGCAATAATCTCTAATGAATATTTAGAAAATTTAGAAAATGTTAATATACGTTTTGCATAAATAAATATAAATATTTCTTTAAACCAATCAAATGTATTTTTACCCAAAATATCTGTCAAATATAATGTGTGTAGTGAAAAAAAATTACGAGTTAGGATTTTTCGCTGACATAACGAACAGAATAATAACAAAATTTGCCATAATTTTGGCAGTTGCAACTCCACTTGGATTTTGCGATGCAAATACAAAATCTCACGCGAGTGAGATTTGTTTAATCTGAAAATCAGTTTAACGTGTAATTCTCCTAAATTAAAATAATCATAAATTGTCTAGAATGTAAATAAGAGAGCCACAAAATATAGCACAGCCACTGAATTTTTTCACGCTTAGTTGACCGATTTAAGGTGATACGCGCGACCGAAGTGAATTGTGAAATTATCTATTTATATGTTAAACGCGATTCTTATCAGATATTTCTACATTCGTGTTTTCTTTTTCTCTCTGCATTTATGGGATATATTTCATACAAGATATCTTGAATTTTATTTCAGAGAAAAATGGAAATGACAGTTTCTCTCTTCGTACCAGCTACGACATTTGTGTTACATCACGTTCTACGCGTCGAAAGAAAATTTCGTAATGAGAAAGGAAAAAAAAAATTTAATGCTAACCGTCATATTTCTCGCGTCCAATTTTTTTCGTTACAAGAATTCACCGAACCGTAGAAAAGTCTGTTGAATCGAAAGGCACGATATTCTTGTGCCCTCCAAATAAAACACGAACTCTGCGCGGCAGCGAAAGGATTCCCCGTATCTGAAGTCACGGTGTAAAAAGAAAAGAAAAAGAAGGAACCTACCGGGCGACGGCCTTTCCTCGTCTTTCGCTCTCCTCTTCGGCGGAGGAATTCGCCGAGGGAAAACCCGAAATGCCCGCGATCGGTCGGTCGCGATTCGCGACGGCGGACTAACCACTCGCGTGCCGCGTCCCGGTCTCAAATATATTCAAACGACGGCTACGCGAACGTGGTAGCCTGGCTGGCTGACGAATAATACATCGACAGGGGGGGGAGAGAATCCGTCGGATTTGAAGAAACTGTACGACGAAATTCACAAGTGGGAGAGTTTCCCGGGGCGGGGTTTCCTGAGAATTACGAACGTGACGCTAATTAGATTTCCTTTAACCGGCAATTGGATCCTTGAGATGGCACTCGATCGGCTTTGGACATCACCGTGACGTCGCGAATGACGAATGATCGTTTCATCTCGAGGAAAGCGTCTTCGCCGCGGTTGTTGATTTCCTTCAATGCGTTTCGAGGAAGCGCGGGAAGCATTTTCCGAAAGGCGTAAGGATAATATGCCGGTTGTTGGGTTGTTGAGATATGACACGAGTGATCAAGACAAAGCGTCATTGACAGTTTGGATTATTCTATTGACCTTTGAAATCTCTCTTTCCAGCCACATTAGAATAATACGCAATCAATAACGCTTGATTACGATCCTTTTGCGTATTGCAGTGTAATATAACACGCTTCGAAATATGTTTTCTATTTTATTAATGTCAGCTGGTAGATGTTTTCCACGTTTCCCAAGAAATGTTGTTTCGAATTGAAACAGCGCATAAAAGTCTACAAAGTGTGCTTAGAAATATATAAATATTTCAAATATGTAATGGATATATTTTGAAATATAATTCATTTTATATGAGTTACTTAAAATATAAACGTACGATTTATATATATAGCATATTCTAGGATTTCTGATTCCGATTATTATTAATCACAAACTGTGACGAATTTGGCGTTTATTTGTTCTTGAAATAAAACTCGTACAATTAATATTGGTTGCAACTTTTCAATATCAAAAGTTTTGATTGTTTTTTAAATTTAACAAAATAAAATAGCTCGATAAACTTGGGTATAAAAGTTTATGTGAATCCTGAATGTATAAAACTATCTACGATTTCACATTTTTATCGCGTAAAACTATATGGCCAGTTCTGTTTTATTATTTAATCATATGACACTTTTTACTTTCCAAAAAGTATTTTTTGTCAAATTATTCGATCACTTATAAATTCTGATTTATAAGTCGAGAATTACAGACTACAAAATTATAATAAAGAAATCAAGAAGTTGACACTAAGGAATTAAAAATGATTGTCAAAATTGTCACGGATGGCAATATTATATAAAATTTTTTATTTAACCGCGTAATTCATATTGATTCACGAATAAACTAAAAAACTAAAAAATTTTCGAAAATAATTGATTTACGAAACACTTCCTACACGAAGAGGAAATAACATGTCCGTAAACAAAACGTGAAATCGTGAAGCATTCAAAGTATCAACGTTTTGTCCTAAAATTATTTCACGGCTCTAATAAAATCTAGAATTGCGATCAAATTGTACACACGACGCTATTTGAAAGTTCGATCACTCTTTGAGATACACACAACAATACTGTAGCCAATTTCGCTCTTTTTTTTTTCTTTTATCCGAGAAGAATAAAATTCATTTCTAAAAGATAAAAAAAACAATAAAGAATTAAAATCGCCGAAGGCTGCAAAATTGCAAACCCGTCGTCACCGACGAAAGTCGGGGACGACGGGCCCGTTCCTCGGCCTCGAGTCCACTCGCGAGCGGGAGAGTTTCCCGCGACGAGATCGAGTATCGAGTAAACTAGCGTCGCGACGCGCGAGAGAGATGCCGCGGGAACGCGCGTACTTACCGAGCGTCGCGCCGAAGACGACTAACGAGCGGCGGCGGCGGCGGCGTCGCCGTGGATGTTACAGCTCGACGAGACCCCGCGACACTGACCGCGCGGCTCCTCGGTCCACGGCAGGACTCCCACGACGAAGACTCGCCACAGGGTCAAAAGTAGCTCGAAACTGGTATCCGTCAGACCCATGCCCGATCTAAGCGCGTCGTCGTCGTCCTTCCTTTGGCCTCTTCCTCCTTCCCGCCGCGACACCCCTCGGCCTTTATCCGCGCCGAATTCTAGGTTACGCCGAAGGAGCCGAAGGAGGATCTTCCTTCTTCCCGCGCGGGCGACGTTTACGCGGGAGGAGGCGAAGCGAAGAAGCGATCTCGCGCGCGCTCGTACCCCACTCGCGGCGCTCTACTCGCGCGAATTCTCGCGCATTCCGGTCGACGGGAAGGTGACGAAAGGGGGGAGGCAAGATCGCGAAAGGGCGCGTTTAGGGGGCGAATCGTGAGACGCGCTCCGAACACGCGGCGTGCATCCCCCGCCGCGAGTTTACTTCCGGCGGAAGAGCGCGCACCGTGCTTGGCGAGGAATTTCGCGTCTCGTTTCTCCCGCGAGATGAAAATCGAAACGGGCAACAAGTTGGAGCTAAGAAGAGGAAAGAAAGTAGGGAGAAGAGACACGGGGGTGTAAAACGGGGGGGGGATGCGGTAGTATTTCTTCCGGCACAAATAGGGGAACCTCGTCGCAAAGGGTCGAAAGAGCGAGTGGCAAATTTTAGCGCCCGTCGGTGCGTATATACGCGCCGCGGTCACGTGGTTGGTCGCGACCGCGGCCAATCACTGCCTGCGCGCGCGCGCGCGCGTTGTCGCCAGACGGGAAATTCTACGCACGACATCGACAAGTCGCCTTTCCAAAAAGAAGGGGCATGTGAAAAACATATTACTTGATATTACATTAATATATAGATATTATATAATAACAAAGATTCAGTGCGATAGCGTTAAATGAGAAATAATATAATTATATATGTGTTATAATAATTATATATATTATAATTGTATTAATTAATAAAACAAAATTAAACTTATATAAAAGATATTACGATATATAAAGGAATGTTTTACTTGTAATCTTATTGTTTGCACTTATTTCTTCTGAAAACGATATTAACCCTATTTCCTCCAACGTTTTTTCCGCCCCTTTAATCCTCGCATCATAACTCACGAACGAATTGACGAAATTTAATGTTCCAAAGCGCAAATTAAAGCTACTACTTTTAGCTTTAATTTGCGCTTTGGAACATTAAATTTCGTCAATTCGTTCGTGAGTTATGATGCGAGAATTAGAAACTCGTAGAACACGAAAGGGCATGGTTGGAGGAAATAGGGTTAAAAAATTGCGTCAATTAAGAATGAAGAACTTTTAGCGTTACGCGTATAAAATCTCTAAAGTTGGTTCTACAATCAATCGTATGTCGGAGTCGGATATCGGAACGCAGCCGATGGTCCAATGAGAGAATTTCTTTTTCGAAAATGAATTTTTCTCATTAGATCATCGGTTACGACTCCGACATATGACTGATTGTAGAACCGGCCGAAATCGAAATAAGATTTTTACACGATTAATGATAAATCTTCTGTTCAAGTGAGGATAATGGAAAATATGATATTGTCCTATAAATCGGTCCGGAAATCTGTAAAAAAAAATAAAAGAGAAAGGAGGTAATATGTCGTTTATTTTTTCGGTAACAGTGACAAGTGTCTGTAAACACATACACACATGTACATTCGTGCTCTAGGCAGTTATAAAAATGTTAGGAATCCAATCGGGAATCCCCAATTAGCGAATTTCGAAATGTAGTATTTACTCTCGTGCGATGAAACAAACAACAACGGGTTTTCCCTACTACAATGTGAAAGTTCAAGGAAGATATTAAAGAGCACAAATGTTTTAGAGATTTGAAAATTCTTTTTCCTGAAAATCTAAAGTTTAAATTGATTAATTTGTTCAGGTTCAAGAAATAATTTTTTATTATATATCCATATAAATTATTCAGAACGACGAGAAATTACGCTTGCAACATTGTCAATCTGCAAAACATACATTATATGCATAATTGCGTTTTATCAATTATTTTCCGCGCTATAAGCAGAAAATAATCAAACTCTTATTAAAGAAAAAGAGATTGCGTTCATTTTATGACGTAAAAAGAGCGAGATTTTTCAGACGACAGTTCAAAGACGTCATTATTTTATCAGTTATTTTATTATTAGCTGTGTTATAAACAGAGAGTAATCAAAGTGTTTAAAAAACAATGCTTTTTATTTAACAAAATTAAAAAAGAAGAAGAATCCCGTTCTTTTCACGACATAAGAAGGGCGAGGTCGTCCAAACAACAGCCCAACGAAGATCGATCGTTCTCGGACGGCGTGTGTCATCAGTTGAATTTGAAATTATCGCGCCGTCCTTGCCGATTGGCCGTTCGCGCGCCAATCCCGCGCGGTCACGAATGCACGGCCGCGAACGCACTCCATAGTCCGTACACACACCGCACATACGACACGACCGAACGGACCGAAGGCGACCCGCGACGACGACGACAAGGACGACGATCGTGATGATTGGTACGGGCCGTGCGTAAGTCGTCCGAGTCGCCCGTAGCTGTCGAGCCGCGTCCCCGCGTCACGCAGTCGTCATCCGGCGATCCGGCTTTTCCGTCCGTCTCGTTTTTCCTGCGGCCAACGCGGTGAGTACATCCATCTTCCGACGGGCGCTCCATCCGTTCCCCTTTTCGACGACGATTCGTCGATCGTGTGCGTCTGGGTCGCGTCTTCCTCGCTCCCTTTTCTTTCCTCTTTTCTTATCTCCCTTTTGACGTCGCGCGCGACGGCGCGACGGTGTCGACTCCGTCATCTCGTCGGATTTCCCGTTCGACGGCGCTTCCGCGAGTTCCGCGCCGTCTGTCGCTCGCGCGACGCCCCTTCGTGCGTCACCATACGGACGCGAGCGACGGACTTGGGTTTCTCTCTCGTCGCTCGTCGCTCGCGAATCGCCGTCGGGAAACGTCGAGGGTGTCGCGCGCGCGGAATGAAACGGAGCGAGACGGGCCGTGCGGAAAATCGCGACGAACGCGTCCGCGCGGCCCTCTCGGCTCTTATCTGTGAGATCCTCCCCCCCCTCTCCCCTCTCTTTCCGCCGCATGCCATCAGCAGTTAAGCCTCCGTCTGTTTACGTGGGTCTACAGCATCCGAGATGATATCTGCTCGTAAAACTGTCAAACTTTGCGAGCATGCCAGAAAATATTAAATAAATGATGTTTATCAAAATGACTGTAGAATCGTCAACTACAATGTAGGCAGACGTTTTGTGAATTTTTTTAGATTTTTTTAAATACTTTAAAGTAGGGAAAGATAGCGTCAAATGTGATAGACCCACGTGTACGCTCCAAGGGAGCAAAAATAAAAACGTATACAGACGGTGGGTCAACTTTTCGTGACCCGTGACAGCCGCGCGGTGCGCGCGGAGACGAGAAAAATTTTTGATTAAATCGCTCGCGATTCTGTAACTCGTTATGCTGCAGTATCGTTATCGTTGTATTGTCATTGCGCAGGTGGGCAGGTGTGCTATACGGTAAAAAAGCTGCGCAACGACAATATAACGATAACGATGCTGCATAACGAGTTGCAGAATCGCGCTACAGGCAGTACAGGCATGAGATATCATTGCGGCGGCCGCGTTGCGTAAATGAGGTTTCACTCGAAAGAATCCCGTCCATCTGATGACGCTCGAATGACCGCGGTATGAATTTCTATTCTCTACGCTTCGCGATTCGTGTCGTTCGCGATTTACGACACGATTAAGGGTCGACAGGAGTAACACTACCGACCTCTGTCGGGTTGCTTAGCTGCGAGTTGTTAATTAATTTGGCTAAAATATGGGAAAAACCGTTTCAAAGCAGCTTTTCAGGCTTGCAAACGAATCTCATTAAAATTATGCTCGTTTTAATCAGTAAGATCAGCCGCAACCCGCTACAGAGCCGGATTTTCCATTTTGACTCTTAAAAATTTATAATAAATAAAATATGGACTCGCAGCTAAGCAACCCGACAGAGGTCGGTAGTGTTACTCCTGTCGACTCTTAAACGGAATAATTATAACGAGCGCGCGCTCGTTTAGCGATCCTCAATTGTCGCTGGGAAGATCGAAGATCAGTATCGTGGATGGTTTCTTTATTACGGCTTTGACACGTGCTGTAAATTAACGCTACGTATCGCAATCGGTAATTCACGTGTAAACGCCGATGTTCGTCTCGTTATTTATAGTACTTACATTTTCTCGATACTTCCGCAGTTTGAAACTTCCGTTTGGACATTCTCGCGAGGCAGGTCCTCCATAAACTTTCTAAACTTTTAAAACAATAAAGTTTTATGCTGTTATTACAGCAGTATCTTATCCTGTGTATATTTTCTAAAATTTATAATGTATCTTGTATATGTTATGAATTAAAAATAATATAAAACATTAATTTATATTACTTAGACTTAATAAATATTTATATATATTTATGAATTATATATATATATATAATTATTATAATTAAATGTATATATATAATTATAAATTCATGTTTTATTTTATTTTTAATATAAAATACATAGTATATAACTATATAAGATATACATATGGGTGCGTTCCGTTTCACGCATGAGATGCGCATAAGCTTATCCTTGTTTAACATTCGGTGAACAACAAGGATAAATGATGCATTATGCGTATCATGCGTAAAACGGAACGCACTCATTATAATACAAATTTTAGAAAATATATATAGGACAAAATACCTACTGCTGTTATAGTGGCATAAAACTTCATTGTTTTGAAAGTTTAAAAATATGTATACATCTTAAATAAATCGTCAAATAAATAAATATAGAAATATGTCAAATAAATAAACGTATTCTTCCGCTGAAAACAATGCGGCGCGATACTTCCGTTCTTGGAAAAGATTATGTTTCGCCAAATACGTTTCGTCAAGTGTTAACGCGCTCTACGGATACGCGCATGATAAACGGTACTCTAACGAGTCCTTGGGCAGCTGCACTTGGCAGATAATCTACATAACGTAAGTTCGCGACATTTATGTCACATTTGCGAGATTATTTTCAAATGTGCAGCGCGCTCGTCGTATCGCCAGGCCAGATAACGAGTCAGGTACCTTCCTCCTCCTCCTCCTCCTCCCCGCCGTCACGCAAATGCGAGTAATTGTCCGTCTTATATACGGAATGTCCTTGAAATGAGAAATGATAGCGCAGTAGTCATACATATAGTCATATAGACAGTTGTAACTTAGTTATTTTTTAACTCAAAAATATACCTTGTTATTTCGAATCTAAACTGCTCCACTGTTCGGTATTAACACTGCGCGGACGCCGTGTTTTTCGAGCACTCACCCGGGACACCCTGGGATTTTTAACCCTTAAATGCCCCGCGGGGTCCAGCGGACCCCAGACCCTTTAGAATGATATATTTTCAAATGTTCCCGCCAAAAATGGAGCTCATATTTATTTATTTATTACTTTTTATTTTTTTTATTTTGGAGCCAGTATTTTAACTCTTGGCGATCTTAATTTTTTATACTATGTTGAAATTGAAATTTTAACAATATAAGCATTTTATTCTCTTTTCTAAGCCTTGAACAACATTGAAAATAATTTTCATAACTAAATATCAAAAAATCAATAAGTAAAAAGACATTTTTCATGCTGGGGTCTTTCAGACCCCATGTGTCATTTACGAGATTCTCGAGAGGTGTGGCATTTAAGGGTTAAGTCCAAAGGGTTTTTGAAAGCGTTTTTGTGTTACAAAAAATCTATAAAAATTCATGTATCATCTTTAAGACTTCAAAGAGTGATTTCTACACTTACATAAAGTCGGAACTGTTGCAATTTTTTTTTAAGTGTTGAAACGTCAGGAGAAAACTGTAAAATACGAAAAATTGACCGCGCAGCGTTAAGTATGCAGAGAAATCAATCAACTAACGAGACTGTTACACCATTTGTTTATGTTTCATATACCTACTTATACAATTCTCTGAAATTTTGCGCTAGATTACTTCGCGGAATATCGGATTTTTAAAGAATTGCTGAGACATACATGTTTGTTGACGAGTCTCGATTCTTCTTTCTTTTTCGCGACGTCAGTATATTGCGCTGTATTGTTTATAAAAATAACCAGTCGTAATATCAAACAAAAACCGTGTCGCACGTTTTGCACGAATTATCGGTGACCAAAAGGATTCTCGCGCACGACGGAGAAACGTGCGTCGCGCTCGCGGTGTGAGAAAGAAAACGGTGACTTGTCTAATAATCGCGATAATCAAGGCAATTTCTTAATTGTTTTGTGCAGCGGCAAGATTCTGCGAGAGGTCTTCCATCTGCCACGATGAGCGACGAAGGATTCGACCCGTGCGAGTGCATGTGGAATTACATGTCCGTGCAACATCTACTTTCTATCGTAAGTAACGCGAGAGAAAATGAGACGCGAGTTCGTCAGATCGATGTCGCGATAAACCCGCGGTCGGATAATGGGCGGCGACGAAGGATACGTACGTGTCTTCTTTTTTTTTTCTCCGCGAGCGTTTAGGTCTCTAGGCCGAACAATAAACGAGGTTTCCCAATCTTGGACAGATCTGTGTAAAACGCAATGACCTCTTCTGTTTAGCTGGCAGAAATTTGTTGCGCCACGCGGTTACGTAAAAATGTTTCAATTACGTAAGTCGATCGCCGATGCATGATACATTACACGAATCGAATACGAGGACTTCGAATTATAAAGAGCAAAGAGGAAGACCTCGCTTCTGGATAAGTTCGTTGAATATGCATTCCGTAATGAATCATTTTTATACAATCAAGTTCATAAGGCAAATAAGAGCAAAACATCGTTGTTAAAGCGAGATATATGAAATACTAAAAGTAACTTTAATACAAAAAGAAATGATACATATTACAAACGTTTCGGTCTTAATTTTAGATCCTCTTCAGTGTAGCAATTAAGATTAAGTTACGATCTTATTAAGTTATATCTTATAAAGATCGTAATTTAATCTGATATATAATCACTACCCCAGATACGTAACTTAATCTTAATCGTATCTTCTTTTATATTTAAAGTTACTTTTAGTACATCTCGCTTTCATATATCTCGTTTTAACAACGGCGTTTTGCTCTTATTTACCTTATGTTATGAATTTGATTGTATTATATCTTGAGAGCTGTTTTTCTTGGTTTTGTTTTGTTACGTAGGCTGAAACAATCTGAAACTGTCTTATCAGTTTCTACTCTTTTTTTTTTATTTATTCGTGCTTATTATGGTATTTTGGTTGTCAAATTGCTACACTAAAGAGAATCTAAAATTAAGACCGAAACGTTTGCAATATGTATCTTTTCTTTTGTATTAAAGTTACTTTAAGTATTTTATATATCTCGCTTTAATAACGGTGTTTTCCTCTTATTTGCCTTATGTTATGATTATGAACTTGGGTGAATCTTTTTTTTTTACGTTGGAAAAATACATAAAGAACGTGGCTTTTATGAGACACATAAATGTATCAATGTGTATGTATGTAAACGCGCAACACATCCACACAAAAGTAAAATTAATCTTAATAACGATATATATAATTATTACGTATCTTCTTTACATATTTATTGCACTTGTATTTATCGAGACATCTGCAGCGAATAGTTATTTGCCTCACTGCGCGTATTTTTCAAATAAAAAGTAAATTTTTCTACAAATTGTATTACTCTGTTACAGTTACGACAATCACAGGATTATTGTTCGGACACCGAGTGCTTCAGCATATCGAGACGTACGTATTCATTATTTACTTACTTACCGATACTTCTAGTTACAATAGATATATTAATTATATTGATTAAATTATACTCATATAGTCGATTTCACCAACCGTAGATGATTAAATTTAATTTTAGTTTTACTGGTCCGTGATTACTTCCAGAACTGAAAACAAACAAAAGTTTATTAATTTAAGATACACGATTTATGTGTTGGATAATACTAAATTACAATTTTAGTAGTTAATAAGAAAAAAAACGAGTATTCCTTTTCTAGTTCCAGGACCGCAGACGAACGTTCGGGAATCTTCAGATTTCCTCTTTACTTGCTTAATGATTGGCTTTATGGTTCTCCTGTACGCATTTAGACCATCTTTGCGACGATCGACCAGGAACATTATCAAGAGCAGCAACGAGCCCGTAAGTGTATCGATTGTGCATTATCGATGAAAGCTTGCAAGACATGTTTCAAAGACATACTTTATTTGCAGGGTTCACACGAGGATGGTCCGCCTTCGCCGCCGACGATGAATTAAATCACAGAATCGCGTCGGGGCTCTTGTTATTCGAGGTTTTATATACCAAGATTTGTGCTAAACTTATAACAGAAATAGAAAGAGTTATGGTATATACATACGATGTTAATAATCATATTATACGCGTTGGCGGGATTTATTAGTTTGATATTTGGAAGTGTAACTTCCTTACATATTAGTAATTTTACACGATATAACGCGCATACGCATACCCTTTCTCTTTAAACTCTCTTATAATCACGTGCCTATGTATATTATGTGTAATATGAAGTTTTATCACAACTTTCTGAAGGATAGTAGTGGAAGTTCAACAATTACATCACTAACATGAGATAATAACAGAACCCGCTTACGCGCGATAAGAAGAATGTATTGTACGCGAATAGAATTTAAAATCTACTATATAAACAATAAAAAGATTAAGTACCTGCGAATGGATAGTCATCTAATGAAATTATTTATTCGGTATTTATATTCGAGAAATGAGAATATCCAGACCTCAGAATCACGAAAAATAATTTGTCGCATGAGGAATCTCCCACATACGATCACCGAGGATATACAATTATCTGCTGTAAATAATATAACGATAGTGAAATAATGTATGATAATTGAGAATTTCGGAATCTTTTGTGATTGTCAAGAAACAGTATTTATATTTTTTTCGTAATTTACTAAACTAGACGGAAGTGCATCTATCTTTTTTCAGTGCGATAAAATCGATATTTAAAAATTAAATTTTGTTATCTACAATGAAAAAAGAGAATATTTATAGTTTTATAATATATATTTCGATGCGCATATTATAGCATTCAAACAAAGTGGGGATATTTTGTCACACATCCGACGTTTTGCACAAATGAAAAGAATACAGATTTAAAGATATAATTATGTACAAATAACCACGATTATTAGCAGTATTACACGATTTTCCAGTAATATACATGGTCTATGATAAAATGTTTTATACTAATAACAATGTTGTTTAACGTTGTACATTCCCCATATTTTCGATAATAAAACTGATTCTCCGCATTGCATAAAATGGTTCTTTGTGTTTATTACGTCAATATAAATGTCAATACAGAAGCTTGTAAAAAAAATAACATGGGATACAATGATATGTTCATATAAAGGAATTCGCGTCTGTTATCATTCAATTTATACAACTAATTATACATATTTTTATTTTCATTACAAAATAATTTTATTTTAGATAAAAGTTACATGTAATTATCTTTGTACACTGTTGATATATTCGATATTTATCTTGGCTATTTACGTTTCATTTTACTTGTCATATTTCGGAAATTCCAGTTTATTTCCGAACAATTATACATCAGCAAAAAATTAATAATTACGTACCTACGTATATAAAAAATGCTGGTGGATAATATTTATTGAAATAATTGCAAATGGCTATCATATCATATTTACTAATTAAGAGAAAATTAAGATATAAATATATCAGCAAATTGCTTGTATTAACATTATCTATACAGAATAGAAATTAATATATTTAAGCGAATTAAAATTAAGCATCAGTGATTTGAAATTTGAAACTTGGTTTCCAAATCCCAGAATATTTTTGCATGTTGTATCATGGTGAAATTAATGTTTAGCGATTCGTATTTTATATATTTTTTAATCTTCGATGTCTAATTATTCAAAAACTATTTTCTCCTCTGTCACACAAATATATACGTAGATATATATTATTTTTTACAATATACATATATTGTAAAAAATAATCTTCGTATATATATATATATATATATATATATATATATATATATATATATTAGAGTGGTCCTTATTTACTCGACAAAAAAATTTTGTTTTAATTTTTTTTGCGGCACCCCCCAAAATGTTTCCAATTCACAAAAAAATAATCCCTGCCAAAGTTCAGCTTGATCGGATAACGGAAAGCCGTGCCCCCGGCTCTTTAAACGTTTGAATTCCCTTGTATTAAACTGTTTACACAATTAACATTGATTTTTAAAGTGTATTTTCCACAAAAATCGGCTTAGAGGATTTTTTTTATTTAATATGTGTGCCTTGCTTATCTGCACCGTTTGAAACCTTATACGTCTTATTTAAACAATTAGGTAAATTGTTAATAACTAAAATAAAAGTAAATGGCTATTGCATTTATTGTATCTTGACATAGTTGGGAGCCTCTCGGACCCGTATTCCAGGAGGGGACCTGAGGAGACTTAAGGGGAAAATCATTGTAACGGCCGGAAAAAGAATGCTATTTTCGTGAATTTTTTTTGCGAGAAATAATAAATTTAATAAAACTGGTTTTTTATTTCTTTAAAATACATATATTCAATATATTGCAAAAAAAATCGTTGCAAAATATTAATATTTGCGTCTTTAGCGTGTGGTTCCGTGTACCTCGCGCGGGCGCTCATGTTCCGTCAGAACGGGATGTCTAAAATAAAAAAATTTGGTGTCATTTTAAACTATACGAATGTTGTTTCAGTTAAGCGTGCGGATTTTTTGAAATATTAATCTTTAACAAAATGGTGCAGTTCTAAAAAAAAGTTCGAAATTAAGCCGAAATTTTTTTTCACTTTTTAAATTGTTTTTCAAAAAGTAATTGTCCAATAAAAAAATCGTACGCTTAACTGAAGACAATTTTGTTATAAACATTCTATCCGAATTTCAAGTGATTCGGATAAAAATTGGCCGAGATATGCAGCTACAAAATTGTAGTTTCGAGAAAAACGCGTTTAAAGTTTTACAACTGATTATTTTATATAGAGTAATAGAGTAATCTTTTAATTTTTGTTCTTCTTTTGGCTCTAAACATACTACTATAACTTTTGTAGCCCATACAAAATTTTTTCCAGCTGATCAAGCAATAAATGCAATAACCATTTATTTTTATTGTTTAGTTATTAACAATTTACCTAATTGTTTAAATAAGACGTATAAGATCTCAAACGATGCAGAAAAGCAAGACACACATGTTAAAAGAAGAAAAGTGCTTAGCGATTTTTGTGGAAAATACGCTTTAAAAACCAATGTTGATGGAATAAACAGTTTAATACCTACAAGAGAAATCAAATGTTTAAAAATCCGGGGAGCACGGGTTTCCGTTATCCGATCGAGCTGAGCTTTGGCAGGGATTATTTTTTTGCGAATTGGAAACATTCTGGGGGGTGCCGCAGAATAAATTTAAAAGTAAAAAAATAAGGACCACCCTAATATATGTATATATATATATATATATATATATATATATATATATATATATATATATATATATATGGATGTATATGTTGCAGGAATTTCATGTAATTCATATTTTTTTTCTTTTTTTGTAAAATCCCTAGGAAATCCACAATATGTCGATTTTTAGTGGAGTTTCTAGAAATTTTGCATTAAAAAATTACGAAATTCCCGCGACATGTATGTATATGAATATTAGTTTTATAAATCACAGTTGAATATTTCATATCTCCTCGACGTGTACAAAATATGTTGCACAAGTAGAGCTTCTCTTACATCCAATTAAAGTTAATGTGCGTATGTAGAAAATAGATCTGAATAAGACAATACAAAAGTAAAATAAACATCACAGTTACATTTAAGATTAACTGTGTGATGAAAACTTTGTATCTATGTTTTTGTACTTTTGGAAGATGACAGCAATTTATATGATTTTTTTTCAGTATTATATATGTATATTTATACACATAAAATACCTTTTATATAATATATAATAGAATTATATATTATATGTAATATAATACAATTAAGATATATTATATAATTACACACATGTATATACATATATAGTAAATTGAATGAATCATGTCTAAATATGAATTACGCATCTAAGAATTATGTATAAAATATATGTACAATCTTGTGAGTTAATCATTTATGAATCCATAAAAAATTGTGAAAGCATTTTTAAAACCAATAATAATTCTGTCAACAGATATTCTGTGTTTGCGTATGATACATTTCAATCTTTATGTTCAAAAATTAGACATATTTCCATAAACGAGTGATATTTTAATATTGAAAATATAGCAGACTAAAATGTATATAGAAACAAAAGAGAATGTATTAAATTGAAGTTATAATATAGAAATGCTGATTCTTTTTACACCATTTTATTAACTGTAATATGTATGAAGATCTCAGAACATGTGTCATACAGGCCACAATCAAAGAATAAGAAAAAGTTGACATGCTTTCTGATCTGAAGCAGTAAAATTGAAACAAAAAGAATACGATCTTTCCTGTTCTCATGATAAGATTTTCACATTAAGTCTGAATTTGGAGAATTTAGAAAAATAACGAAAAGAAAAGGAGAAATATCAAGGAGTAACAAGAAAATGCTGTATCTGTTCTCTAAGGAAATATATACGTTTAGAAGAAAAAAGTCGATCATTTTAAAACACGTTACTTTCAAATTTTGTGTCAAAATTTATAAAGATGACATGACACATCCGAGTAACTTGTCTGAACAGTAGTTTCAAAGAAGTCTGACAGTAAGAAAGTCTATTATCTTACAATCAATATAAAGAAAAAGAATTCTAGAGAAGCTCCAAGGGAGATAGAATATGGAATTCCACTGCGTCAACCAGTGAAGCATAGTTTGTACTAGTAATGAATCGTGATTTAGTCTGCAAATCGCGTGTTTGAGATTTTTAGATAATGGTCGTGAACACATCAATCTTACATTTATATATTTATCGATCCAAAAATAGCTATTTATAATAAGATATCAATGTCTTTGAAAATATCTCTTTTCAGATAAGAAAAAAGAAAAGAAAGAATTTTTAAGTCGTGTCCTATTACTTTTTCTTAATAATCTCAACTAATGATTTCATTGATCTTTGCATATCTAAGTATCCTGTACTTACAGAGGGCTATATCAATTCTTAAATAATCGATCTATTCCTGTTCGTGTAATCTTGCCATAGTGCTTCTAACTCTTTGCAAGACTCCCGACATTTGTTCATATTTACCCGTTGAATCAGGCAAATTTTCAAAGTTAATAACATCGCAAATGTCCTTGGAAAACTTTTCCGAGGACGGTAGTTTATTATACGGAGAGGTACTTGGCAATATCGGTGTACCTAAATGTATTGACTTGACGGAAGCTTGATTTGTATCTGAAGATTTCTGCGAAGTAAGACGAATTGGAGTAGAATTAAATTGAGGCATTTTATCGGAAACTGACGTGTTCAGTGTAGTATTGAAATCATTTTTAAGTGATGTATCGGGACAACACTGTAAATCCGACTTTACAGAATCTTGAATTGAAGATCTTCTCGAGGTAGAAGGCGTAACTGTTATACTGGAAAATGGCGTTTCCGACACAAACAAAGAATTCGAATCGGTTTTAATTGACACGGAATCAGAATTAGACTGCGAATTTGTCTCTTCGATTTCCATAAGTAATATTTTTTTCCTTCTCTCTAATTCAGATAAGGATGGCGAATTTGTGATCGAAGTAGTGTCGTCCTAAAAAGAAAAATGCAAATTTTAAACGATTAATTTTTTACATGCTTAAAAATATGCAGTCTTTTGAAGATATACCGCAAAATCGAAGGAAGGCAATTCTTGCGATTGCGAGTCTGAATCGTCTGTTGTTGTTGTTTGATGTAACCATTCTGACGGTGGTGGTGGTGGTGGTGGCGGTGGTAGTGGTGGTAGTGGTGGTACTGGTTGTACTGGTTGTACCGGTGGTACTTGCACTGATTCTTTCGGCAATGGTGGTATAAAATGTCCATTAAGAGACACATTCTCCACGATATTTTCTGCTTCAATGAGATAAAAAGAAATTATCTTTTACTTTCATAAAAAGTAAGAAAGGCCAATAGAAACGTACTATCAATAATATGAATTTAACGTTAAGATAATACTTATTCGCTTTTTATAGTAATTATCTTTTTAATAAAGTAAAATTACATTAGAAATAGTGATACTATTTATTCGTTTTAATGTACGTGTCGATTAATAAGTATACCTTCTGTATCTTCTATATCCATATCACTGATTGTTTCTACATTATTTACACTATTTACTGGCGGAGGTAATTTTAATTTTTTCCGCTTGTAACCATCGTCTGCTTCTTTACCTTGCAGATTCAATAACATTATCTGTTTACTGTGTACGGTTTGCATCTGCGGTACCCAATACATGTGGCTATCCTGCAATCGACAGACTTTAATGTTTACGACTTCCAGTAGAAAAAATGCTACGAGATAAGCGAGTAAATAAGATCATTTTCAATATCGGTTATTTCCCTATGTTACTTACGTCTGCGGTACCAGGAGGAGGTGGCACGTTAAAGCCGGGGAAGTCATATATTCTTTTTACGTCGTATTGATCTCTATTCACGTTTGTAATGATCTCGCCTTCTTCTTTATTTATATCACTTTCCGCTATTCCATCAGAATTGAAGAGCGATAAACCAGAATGTTGCAAGCGTGCTTCTTCCAACCACCCTGGAGGGTAGCCAAGTGATCTCATTCTAAGAAAAAACACGTTTTGGCACGTAGAATGAACCTCATTGGCCCATTAAATTGAAAATTATGAATTTTTCCTTCTCTTATTTTAATTTAATATTTAATTACAAACGTACTTGCGTTTGCAGCGACAAGAAGATCTCAAAATATTATCACGTAGACTCAAAAACAGCAAGCATATTGAGATTCTAAGAAATTTATTACTGACGACTAATAGAAATACATATGGAATATACCGACTTGAACAATATGAAGGAGCATTCTCCCAAATCCCAATAGATTATGTAATTATGTAATACCTATATATGTGTTTAGGTAGTTGATTGTCTTTCAGTCCAAGAGCCTTTCGTAGCTTTTGACTCAACTGACCAGGAACCATATGACTAAATCTTTGATCCTCACTCATATGATATCGGACTCCCGCACTGTATTTTGCAGCAAACTCTTTACGATTTTTATTGATATTGCTTTGATTTTTAGGCAACGGACAATCTCGCAAATTATGATTTCCCTTACAATTGAAACAATTTAATTTTGGCATAAAATCTTTTGGTGTCTCACGGTTTTCCTCAAATGTAATCTCATATTTCTAAGGTAAAACAATTATTGTTTAAAACAGCTGTGTAAAAACAGGATAACATTTACCCCTAAGCTAAAGTATATCAGCAAGTATTGCGATATTCTTCAATTGGAGTAAGACATATTAACGATTATATACAAATATACAAATATATACAAATATACACAATAATAAAAAATAAATAATTAAGAAATAAATGTATAAAGAAAAGACAACGTTACCTGTCCATAAGTCGGAATATCCAAATCATTCTTTACATTCGGCCGTTTATCAATTGTAAACAGAGAATCTTGCGCATCGTCGCATTGTACACTGTCGTTCAGAGCGCTTTCATTTTCTATACTAACAAGCTCTTCTTCATCTTTGTAATCGACTTCATCATCCCAAATTTCTAAAGTCAGATTTGATTCATTTATATCTTTCTTACAAGGGAGTTTCTTTTGCAGTAAAGCGCACAAAAAGTCTTTTACTGGTTGCCGATATCGCCTGCAAATACACGAAATTCCCTAATCCATGAAGAATGTAGTTTAACGAATATAATAATTACATTCGCACACGTTTAATATTTAACAATAAAACTACCGATGATTAACACGTATATCTATTTCTACTATACTGTATACAGGATGTATATAACAGGACTCATGGGGCAAACTTTAAGGAATGGTAGGAACAATCAATTTTTGATCTGAATAAAGACACATAGTTCCTCAATGTGTGTCAAAGGACGTGGGTCCCTCAACAAAAATTGGATTTTTTTTATGAAACCTACCATCCCTTAAAGTTTGTCCCATGAGTCCTGTTATTATATATATGATATCTATAGATGATAAACTTTAAATAAATTAAAAGAAATTTGTAACGACCTAGCAGTCACACGATAAAATATTAAGTGTGTGAATTAAATACAATAAATATAATAATTTAATTTGCACATTGACATTAACTATCAAAGCAATCAAAATGACTAGACGATTTCAAAATGACAAGTTTATAATTTTTTATTAAACTTCCCAGATAACACTGAGATAACTTAAAGACGTTTTCACGACGTCATATTATAAAACGTTTAAGACGTTTTTGTCCCGATTTTAAACGCTGTGTTATCTGGGAAGTTTGATAAAAAATTATTAACTAGTCATTTTGATTGCTTTGACAGTTCTAGTGTCAATGTACGAATAAAATCATTATATTTATTATATTTAATTCACACACATTTAATATGTTGCGTGTAAATTAAATAAATTATATTTATTGTAACATATTTGTTGTGTATGTGTGCATGATTTAATCTACACGTTCTTTTTTCTTGGAATACAAAAAAAATGCTTATTCATAATACAGCAATTTACCTTCCTGCACGTCAAAAATATTTAATTCACACACGTTTAATGTGCAAATTAAATAAATTATATTTTTTGCACTAATGTTTGTACCAATAGGTACATGATATAATTCGCATGTTTTTTTTCCTCAAAAATGCAGGAAAGTGGTTATTTATAAAACCGTTCGCATTTCTATACGTCAAAAACGTCACCTTCGTCACGTCACGATACGACATCCTCGTAAAACCAAGCGGAACGAATTCCCGCGCGCGCGTTGTAAACAAAGCGCCGAAACGCACAGCGTATACAGGACGTACCTCGAGACAGTCTCGTCGCGAAACATAACCTTAAAGACGGGCAGCTCATCGACGTCGTTCGACCGAACGGATTGCGTATCTCTCCGATGCCGAATCAACGTCTCGAGCCTCTCGCAGTCCGGGGACGGGACGCGTTCGGCAGAGCCGTAAACCGGACTTTTGAAGTCGGCGCAGGTGGTAGCCACCGTGTCGCAACTGCTGTCCAGCTCGATCACCTCCGGCTCCAGGTCGTCGATAATCTCGATCAAGGGCTCCAGGTTGTCGATAATCTCGCTCAAGGGATCCGTGTCCGTGTCCATACTCACGTCAATCACGCGGACATCGCTGTCCATCGTAGACGCAGCGTGGCTCCGAGATTTTCGCGCTCGATTTCCGTATTTCGGGACGAGATTCACGAGATGCGGACCATCAGCGTTTAGACGCACTCAAATTTCCGTATTTTCCGTCGTATACGTTGTGGAGTGGAGTAGTTGGACTTTGGAGTAGTATGTTGACGTGTGTGTGTTGCCGGAGCACTAATTGGATTGGTGCTTAGCGGACAGTAACCAGTCCCGCGCATGCGCATTAGCGCGAGCAACGCACAGACGCTACCAGAGAGAGAAGCCTTGAGAGTAGTTGAGAGAGGCCACATCCTGACCATCCCAGTCTTTTTCGTGGAACCGAAGCCTCTGTATACTAGCGCCAGTACATCCATTTTCGAAATTGGTACTACGTTGCCACGTTCATTTTCCGACACTGCCGATAAAACATCATTTTGGTGTGCGTCCGTGCTATATCTACAAATTACGCAATTTCATCTGATAATGCACAATTTAATTTAATTTAATCTGTTATTAGTATCGAGGAAAAGGTATATATAAGAAATATTTTTAAAGGCTGTCCTGCTTGTACCGAAGTCATTGCGATTAAATGCATTTTGGACTTTGCATTTTCTTAGTTATAAATTGAATATTAGTTTTTAACTAACATCCATTAGAAATAGGTCAACCTATAGAGGCCCTCCACCGCCCCCGCCGATTCCGATCGGCGGTCTTCTTTTATTTACAATACGTTTTTTTCACACTTCTATCATTTATTTCATTTCTTTTACAATTTACTTTACAATAATGTACAACATTATAAAAGAGTGACATTAAAAAATTGATTTGACAATATACAATAAAATTATTATACAATATTTCTTTTTGACATCAAATTATGTATGCAACATTCGGTATGCGTACAATAAAACGAAATTCTCACAAAATAAAACATGTGGCTATTATGTAACATTTTTTCATTATTAAATAACTAGTTCAAAGTTTTTTTTTACTTTATTTTTAATTTACGCGAGCAATCACAATCAAAAAAAGATCGTTAATAAATGTATCACTTATATTACTCAATCAAGCAGAATGTCAATTATTATTGTCATACTATTTTTGCGAAACTCAAACCAAAAAATGACCAATACGCGAAAAAATAAACAAAGCTTTGATGTAAGGCAATGATCAAACTGAAAAATACGCGATGAATGAAGTGATCTCAAATCAATTCCGATATGAATTAGGAATTACAACGCGCACGCGAGTTCCCTATAATTATTTCTTCACGCGATAATAAATGTCATTTCACAAACATTAAACGTTTCTTAAAATCGCGTCTGCGACTTTAATTACATATATAATTACATATAATCAAATAAACTGAATGATATAATTAATTGCGCGTATGAACTTTAGTTCTCGTTTTACTTTCAAAAGCGAGATCGACTTTACAAGCTTTAAAAAATCGCAAGCAAAAATCGTACGTGTTATCACCGCGTTCAGTGGAGGATAACTGGCCCAATAATTTGACCAGATCACGATCCCTCCGCCGAGTGGCACGCCAGGTAGTATCCGACACAGAGAAGAACGATCCGCATAGTAGAGAGCGAGCTGTGCTCTGCTTCTATCGTGTTCCACGAGATCAATTCGCGAAGAAAAGTTAAGTGATCCGTTGAACACCAAAGACTCCGCTGCAGGAGGAAACGAATCTCGGATCTTCCGGACTGCTCCCGATAGCGGTCATTTCGGCAGTGAGTTAACGACTATCATCCAAATATTTGCATAATGCAAGTATTATGCAACTCCCGAATATTTTCACGATAATTTAATTGGTATTCATCACAACAACTACCTTACAACATCAAGATTCGCGCGCGAAAATATATTCTTCCATTATTAAGAAGTACATTTTTTTATTACAAAAAACATGGATAGAACAATTCCTATCGAAGAGTGGTTACAAATAATTATATTTAGAAATAATAAAATACATACGTCTTTATTGTGGTTTGTTAAATGTGCGAATACAAAAGTTTTCGGGTACCGACTGTTCGAAATGAATCGAACCGATAACAATAAGATTTCAATTAATTTCATAGTTAAATATTTAATAATATAAAATTTATGCAGTCATTTTTATTTTTTTTGTAATGTTTAGTCTATTTGTAGCTAACAATAAGTAATTAAGTGTAGGATTATCTAAATATTAAATGTAACATTTAGATAATTAGAATTGTTAAAATCTGACTGATATCGGGGTACCCAATCGATTCGTCTCGAATTTATTAAGTACTCACACATTTTTAATTACGTTCATCATCGACGATTTATTTAAGTACGAATCTTTCAAAATTTTATCAAGTAAATATAAGTTATTACATATATTAAAATTCTTAATATGTAATATATCATACATTGCATATGTATTTTATTATATTAAATAACCTGAAAGATTAAAAAATTAATTAGTGTTCTAGAATGGAGGAATATCCAGTGTCTGAAAAAGTTTCTTAAAAGAAACTAAAGATTAAATAAGAAAATATATGTCCATTTGTAACCACTTTTTTCTCAAAGGAGTTGCATAAAACAATCAAAAACTTAAATTTTTAGTTTCTTTAATATATAATTAAAATTTGTCTATAAACAGTTACTATCAATCTAAGTTTTTTAGCGTTAAAGTAACATTAATATTAATGGAAGAATATTTAATAAGAAGAATAAAGTCTCTTCTCTCAGAATATGTTCGATTTCGTGATTTGACTTTAAGAATTACGTAGTTGTCGTCGTTAACTTATTGCTGAAACCACTGCTTCCAGGAACCGCCAAGAAAACCCGAAATTAATTTCGACCCTGCAACGGAAACCCTTATATTCAACAAGGCACCGAACTAGACGTCGCAGATGGGTCCTATAGAAACCGGCGAAAAATAACTCTACGATAAAGATCGTTACGACTCTCCATCGGTACAAACCACGCATTTATTAGCGTCCTGACGAGAGGGACAGCGAGCGATAAGGCCTTTTCAGCGAGGCAGCAATCACGTTCTATGAACATGAAAATAACACAATATTTGCATTAACTTCGCGAAAATGTTTCATTGAGAACAATATAAAATATGACGTCTTAAATTCTGATTTTTATAATAATTTTATAACGGATGATAAACTAAAATCCGAAATTTCACAAAACTATTAATTATTTGTCATTTCCTAATAACTAAGACGCGAATGTCGACTTTCATGAGCAAAAATTTTATACGTAAATAATCATTGTCTTAGCATTGAACCTTTTCACACTTTTATTCAATTAATTATATTACTTGTACTAATAGTGATATAATACGAAATTTTGAATGAAAGATCTCCCGAATTTATTAACAATCTTTTAGTAAATAAAAACTACTAAAGTTTTAAAGTAAACCGTTTACCAAACGCGTTATGATTTCCGTCTTATTATACACATCCGATTACATTTACACAATTAATATCATATATAATTAATATATTGCATTATTTTAATACTATACAATTAATATTACACAATCAGTATATGCATATTTTTGATATATACAATATATAATATACAATATACAATTACATAATATTTTACAATGTCTGTAAAAATTGGTTTATTTAATATAAAAATTGGAGTATTTAACATAAAATACTAATTTTTAATATAAAAATGATTTAATATAAAAAAATTAGTATTATTTAACATACTTTTTGAGTTGTTATTAAAAATATAATTATATTTATTATTATTATATTAAAGTTATTATTATCATTCCGTCTACAATCTTTTTAACACTACCGAATTATATCCCTTTGCCCCTGCCTACCCGAATCCTTACCTACCTAACCGTATCCCTACCTATTCATATTCCGAACTATATATCATATTCCTACCTATTCATTGTCCTACCTACCCGTATTACAATTTAATATAAATCTAATACAAATTTTCAATTGAGATCGCGGCACGATTTATAAGAGACCTGATTTGCTGTCACAGCGGGAATCAAAGGGATATGATAATCAAGTGAGATTTGGAAATGTATTAGAATTGGGTTTTAAATAGAGTTTATTAGGGGAATCTGTAGGAAAATAAAAGAAAATGCCTTAAGCATCAAATTATTTTTGTATACGTCGCCGAAAAAGACGTTTTTCCTTATAACTAATGTTGCGATGAATATCACCACATGCCTCGGTGGTCGAATTGGTGAGACGCCCGTCACGGAATGAGGGAGGTCCAGGTTCGAATCCTGGCTGGGGTGTTATTTTTCGCAACATTTTCTAAATTTCTTTATATCCCCTGTATCCTATCCTATATATATTTAATATAATTAAATTGATATCAATTTAATTGTGTGATTGTATCGTTCTGGCTTTGGTTGAGACTGCGTTATGACCGTTGGTAACGGCGCGTGGTCCGCCTTGGCAAAGAGTGTACGTAGAAAGTCACTCAAGAATTTATATATATTATTCTATATGTATTTCATATTTTCAGAAAAAATTTTTATTTTACATTTTTTGTCGTATAATGTACCTCATTATTGGCAATCCGCATTCCTATTCTATATATATTTCATATTTTCAGAAAAAATTTTTATTTTACATTCTTTGTCGTACAATGTATTCTATAATTGGCAATCCGCATTCCATGGATTTCAAGGATTTTTCATACCCGCTTCCTTCGAACTTATCGTCTGCAAAAAAAGAGGCGTTAAAATTTAGTTTTACAGCACTATAAACTAAAAGCATAACATATTACATTGCACATATATAGTAACAGGGTGATTCTGATCGTGCCAGCTGTTTTTTTCAGAAATGTGACGTCGCAGGAAGTTAGGAAAACAATTCTTATTACTAATGGGCACCCAAAGTATTCATTGGTGATGATTGTATTTTTCCGAACAAACCGGAAGTAGGTGTAACTGGGGTCAGTTTTAAAATTTTAAATAGGAACATGGGTCGAACGGCGTATCACTGTATAGAGCTTTGAAAAAAAGGAACTTTTACTAAAACTTTTTTCTATTATCTCTTACAAAGTTTCGAGAAAAATTCTTTTGAATTTGTGCAATAATTTACAAGTGCTCGAAATGTTTCCGCGCTAGTTTTTCGAATTGTTGACACCATTTCTGATTGTTATTATACATTGTAATGTATGATATGTGATGATAATTTTACAAGTGCTCGAAATGCCAGCCACCTTGATACACACATTGCCGCAACCGTGTTTTAACATTGTCAGTAACTCATAGGACTTCCTCGGGACTCATCAACTGACAGCTGACAGGTGTCCCGGATTCGCTCCATCATGTTGTCTCTTGTTGTTAGACGATGTTAGTAAATAATGTCTTTGACTCGCGACGCAAAAAAAGAAATTCATGGGAGTCAAGTAGGGATTGAGATGGCTATTTCACAGGTCCTCTCCACACATTTAAATGAATTTTCCTCGAAAATTGTAAGAAATAATTAAAAAAAGTCTTAGTACAAGTGGTTTTTTTTTTTTTTTTTCAAAGTTCTATTCAACTACCCTACTCGACCCAAGTTCCTATATGAAATTTTATAACTAACTCCAGTTACACCTACTTCTGGTTTGTCCAAAAAAATATAACCATCACCAATGATTAATTTGGATGCTCATTAGCAAAATTTGAAAATTTATTTCCTAACTTCCTGCGACGTCACATTTCTGAGAAAAACGATTGGGACGGGCGGTCGGAATCACCCTGTATATGTATATATATATTTATATATATACATGATGTGATATATACATATATATAAAACTAATTACATTCTTCTTTGCACTTTTTAAGTAACTCATCCCAACTTTCTTTCCACGTGTTTTTGTCACGAACGACTTTTTTAAGGTAATTCACACTTTCGTCCCACAATAATCCACCTTCTTTGTCGATCTAGAATCAAAAAGTATTAAATGAAAAAAGTTAAAAAATTTATATTTAAATACCCAGCAAACACAATAATCACCGAGTGCGTAATTTGATAGCAAATTGTCGCCAAGATGGCAACAAATTCGGTGATTACTGTGTTTACTGGGTATACTATATAAGGGATCTGTTTTCTATTGCGCTGAACTAGCTGCACTAGTTCAGTTTATCTTTTTTATTTCACATTGGAAAAAAAAATAAACGCTGAACTAGTGCAGCCAATTCAGCAATAGAAAACAGACCCAAGGTGAACCGTTTTTATAATGTTAATGACAAAAATCTTATAAAATATGCATTATATAAAAAAATGTTTTAGATAAAACTTGTTTGGAATCAAAGAGGACAAGATGGCACTATTCGTTTCATCATAAGTGGCGCTACCATAGGTCAAACAAGGGTCAGCTTAATTTTTCTTTTTTTTAGATAGAAACCCCCATTTTTTATTGTTTTTTATGATAATAGAGATAATAATAAAAACTTTTAATAATAATAATAATTTTAATAATAAAAACTTTTTATTCGGAACATTTTTTTGATTATTGCAATTTTTTCGAGATAATTGACTTTAAAGAAAGAACATTCGTTTCATGATATCTTTATACGTATCTATGAAATTACTAGTTATTTAAAAGATTCCTGAGTAAGAATAATAATTTTGTTGAATAATCTATTCTTTGAAAATATTTAATAATAATGAAGGCAGGAGTAATATTTTTAAAGATAAGCTTTTTTATTTAATTCCTTTTTCTTTATTTCAGGGACCTTAATTTTGCGAAATGTAAGTCGCATTATAATTTAGATAAATCTTGTCTATGAATTTAATTCTCTCTCTCTCTCTCTCTCTCTCTCTCTCTCTCTCTCTCTCTCTCTCTTTCTTTGTCTCTCTTAAATATATATATATATATATATTTGAATACATATATTTACTTACAAAATTTTTCTTTTGTGCCATACAGTAGGTTAGCTCGGGTTTAGGGACCTCTGCAATATATGAATGGGTTTTTGATAACACAGTTTTCCAAACGCATAAAATACTATGTACGCCATTGTCGGGGAATTGCTTTCTGAAATTGATATTACGTCACGGAATATGAATTTTTAAAAGTAGCTCTTTCTCAGATAGATGAATTCGATAACGATAATAGAATATACATATAACGATGTACTCTAACATAATACAATATAATAATGCAAAGCTTCTTATAATAATATAATAATATAATATAGTATCTAAAATAATTTAGAGTATATTGTAACCATTACACATTTGTTCATGTATACGATAATATTATTTTTTAATATATTATCGTATATTTAATAAATTGTTTAATATCATGAAAAATAATAAAGAGAATAAAAATGTTATTAAAAAAAATACTCCGATATACAATATTATAAAAATTATATTTTCACAACACCTCCACGGAAAGTTCGACTTTCCATGCCTGTAGAGAAGGGCGAAAGTGGCCAATTTCACGCCAGGGCGGCATAGCGGGCGGAAAGTATCAATTTTCTTCTTTAGGGAGGAAAGTAAGTTCTGGCGTGAAATTGGCCACTCTCGACCCTCTCTAGGCATGGAAGTCGAACTTTCCGTAAAAGTGTTGTGAAAAATATCGTGTGCACCTCGGGTCGAAAGCTTTTTCAGACTCGTGTGATTTGCCGCCCTCGCCTTCGGCTCGGGCGGCAAACTTCACGCTCATCTGAAAAACCCTGCTTTCCCCCCTAGGTGCACAATATACTATTTAAATAAAAAAGGAACTGAAATTTTATAACGTTGTTATTTTATTAAGAATGAGATTTAATTTTATTAAAGCATAAAGCTTTAATGACAAATTTTTTAAATAACAGATAGCATAAGTTACCCCTATGTATACCTGTAGTTTTATTATTGTGTCTACTTAAGCATATTAACAAAATATTTAATAATTATTTGTTATTTAATTAAGACACTCACTTAATAAACCAAATTTCATGGCGCATTCTGCTAACATTAAATGAAAATCAATCTGGTCTTTGATGTCGAATAATTTTGATGTTATATTTTCTATGATATTGATTAACAGTGCATCACCCACCATCTGAAATCCACAGAAAAATTAATCACTTTTAAAAATATTATTTTACAATTATTTATATCACTATATTATATTACAATTTTTAATTATTTTACTTATAGAAAACAATTGAATGCATTTGTTCAATACGATAACTTCGAAGCTCTTTATTGGTAGCTCTACATTGGTAAAATATAGATTATTTTGCGCGCAGTTTTGGTATTTATAAAATGAGAAAATTTCAGTAACATAACACATTTTTTGTTGTATATCTTTGTTCTATCTACATATGATTCTTTAAATTGTTGGTCTAATAATATCTATTGCATTACGAGAAGTAATCGAGAATAGGGATTTGCTACTAAGTTTAGAGAGTTATAATTTAATGAGTTTTTAAATCTAGAATTTAAACAATTTTTGCGATATGTAATTTTAATTGGACGCTCAAATGGAGTTCGGAAAGATATCTAAGGATTAATTAAATCTAAGTTATGTACGGCTGGGAAAGGAGATTATTAGTTAGGTACTAATAGTCAGTACTTACAACGGCAGCCAATATACACGCGGCGAACACTAAAATCTTCATTCTTGGTTTATCTTTTAGAGTGTTTTAAGACGTGATATTCGTACGTTCGTTACAGCATTCCAAGACCGCACTGATATACCGATATTTCGGATGGGATGCATATATATATATATATATATATATATATATATATATATATATATATACACTTAATGAAATATATGCAAATTATATACAACGTTAATATTATCTGCACGTCATTTATCGCGAACTTTGTATAAACAGATGTACTGATTGTTCTATCTGTAAAACTAGCGTAATGTTCAATTTATATTTTGTATAAACAAGTGTACTGGATTTTTGCATGCATAAAACTACACCTTTTTTTTCGTGAAAAGCTAATATTGAGCGAAGCAAAATTTATGTAACTTTTAACACGTGGAGCAGAATTAATTCCGATCATTAAATCAAATTGGCTTTTCTTTTCTTTGTTCTACAATTTCTTTATCTATTTTTTTTTAAGTTTTAAGAAGTTCTGTTTTTAACTTTTTGCTACAACATATAATTATAAAATTATGTGGGAGTTTTTAAACAGAACTCTTTCGAATATCAATTGGTTATTTGCTTGCGCTTTACTCCCTTAAAGGATGTAAAGCATTTAAAATGAAGCGGAAAAATGCTGAAAAGCTTTCCAAGATTTTTTGACAGAAGAAATTTGACTTTAAGCGTGAAAAAGTCAAAGATGATGACTTTTACAAATGAAAGAAGAAGAGAGAAAAGAAGCGGAACGGAGATAGAAGCAAATAGAGATAACTATATATGCGCTCTCATTCTGACAGAAGGAATGATGCGAAAAGAAACTAAAATATCTCCCTGAGAAAGTTAGTTTGTAGAACCAATTAATCATTTTCGATAATTTCATCAATTTTTTAATTAATGCCAAGAAAATATTAGAGACTATTCTGTAGTTTTTAAACACAGATTAAACGGACATGAATTTTTTTAATTGGGATAACGTTAAAATCCTAAATATAGAGAATTTATTACATACATTAAAATGAGTATCTCCGAAATGTTTTACATTAAAAGACAAAGGAATATATGGCACCAACCTTCAAAAGGACACATTAGATCTTTCCCACACAGCACAGGATATTCTGAGGGACACTTGTGCATCTGCTGGATATCCACCGGATATCGATGGTCCACTGGATGTTCTACGGTTATTGATATATCTCACTTTATCTGTAGGACGTCCCTCAGATAAAGTGTGCTGTGTGGGTTGTAATGATTATTCTCCTATTATCGAGAGACTTCCGTATGTACAACTGCCATCTGTTTTATTTATTGACTAGCTTTATTTCTTTTACATACGATAATTTCTCAATAATTTGCTGTTTTATCTTTATATCCTTTTTTTTATTATAGGTACAATTACTTCTTTTTTCTAACTGTCTTGCTCTCTGACTGATTTCTAATAAATTAAATTTTGGATGCCTGACAGTAAAATGCGCGTCACAGTAGTAGCCTGACTGACCGACCGCTGGGTCGTTAATGATTAATACGGGCGCGGTTCATCGAAATAATAAAATGTAAAAAGAGAAGCATAAGAATGAATTAGATATTTCTTTTTATTTTATCTTACGCTTTTTTTTACTAGTTAGATTAATTACACAGGCTTACAAAGTTTATTATTCCTTGCTAATAAGGAATCAATGCAATACACATATATAAATCGAACATTTATCCATTTTTATTACTTTATTGACGATTAGTGATTTATTATAAATTTTTTCCCTATAAATTGCTGATTAAATTCATTAAAAAAATTCGAAATAATTTTAAGATCTGACGTGATAGAACAATTTGGAATGCGGTATTGGTTTTTGTAACCGAAAATCTATACGAAACACTTGACAAAATTTTTTTTTGTTGGCCTGTGTAATTAATCTAACTAATAAGAAAGTGCAAAATAAAATTAAAAGAGAAGATGTCTTTTAGACATGGGTGTTGTCTGAGAAGTAACATCTAATATTTTACCAACGGATAAAATTATTAATTTCTTATCCGAAAAATGTAAAGAAAATTAGAGACGATGAACTATATATATAGTTATCTTGTCGATTGAATTAACCACCAATTGAATTAACTTTTTTTACGTCCAATTTTTTTAATTATTTTTTTTTTTTTAGAAGAAAATATACCAAATATATAATTAATTTTAAAGGGTTTTGGGACTTCCGAATACGAAAATGGAATCAAAACAAAAATTCAAGATGACAAATACAAAGAGTTCTTAAATTCTAATCCGTATATTGAGACATTTACAGTGACGCACGCGAACATAGTTTTAAATACGTAAAATAAAATTAAAAAAATATAACAAAGCGTATATCGAATAAGCACGGAGGAAAATTTAAAGTTTTTTCGAGCCAAATATATTTACAAAATAAAATGCAATTGTTTTCTTCTTGCACACACTCTATAACGCATCGTGCGGCGTGAACGTGAATTACGCAGTTTTTATCTCGATCTGTGAAGATTGTTGATCGCTGGCGGAATGACAAATTGAGACGTTTTTTTCACGGACATTTGGCGCGATGCCGTTCTTGAAGCCGCAGCGAGCCACGTGGTGCGAACGGCGAGCAGAGGTTTGCAAGCGAAATGGCTGGCGCCACGCTATATATTTCCCCGAGACGAAACGTATCGCCAAAGCGCACTATAAGGGCGAATGGAGAAACGATAAGAGAGAGGGCAAAGGCATAGGAGTCAACAGGTGTTATGAAAATTATGTTCCCTCAAAGTTTCTCGTCCATTTAAGCCCAATAATCTCAATTTCGCTTTACCAAATATCTCTACATACAGCAAAACGCGCGTAAAAAAATTATTATTTTTAATACAATAACCGTGATATTTTTTTCTCTATATCTTTTTTATAGAATGTAAGTTGCACTCCTTTCTATGAAAATATTGAGCAGTGCATATCTACGTTTTAATTATATCAATTAATATAAGGAATAAAAAAAGATATTAACAAGAATTATAAATTTTACAATATCGATACACAATCTGAGCGTCAAAGAAACTGTTCTATTCGTAATTTCGCTATTATGAGGATCTTCTTTCGCTAAATATGTAACAACAATTATATGTATAAGAGGATAGAATGCCTGCTTTGCGTATCGATAACATAATTCTGAAATCATAATCGAATATATGCTATATCATTATATACATAATTTCTCATTAGAGACCGCAAGATCATGTAGTACATCTAAGCTGGCGATATTTCGTTCGCTATTTCGTTAAAAATTGTTCCTTCGCAGCCACGGCTGGATGTACGAAGGCGACTGGTATAACGACCTGAGACATGGCTACGGCGTCCTCAGTAAAATCACTGAAGACGGTGAGGTGCGCAAAATGTACGCCGGCGACTGGGCGAGGGGAAAGAAGCACGGATTTGGAAGCAATTGGTACAAGGACGGCAGCTATTACGAAGGCACGTTTCGGGAGAACAAGAAGGATGGTTACGGCCGGATTTGGTACAAGTGTGGCAGCGGATATTACCAGGGCACGTGGTTAAACGATCGTTATCATGGAGAAGGGATACTTATTCAAGGTTGCAAGTATTATTAATTAAAAAAAGAGAGTATACATATACATATATGTCTAGAATTTACGACTTTGTAGAATGAGTCCGCTCGAAAATGTTTGTCAATTTCTTTTTAATTACGTATTACATAGAACAAAAGGTGATACATCTTCCTTAGCGCTCGCTTTGTGTTTGATTTTATTTTCGTATTCGGCGCTCGCGAACATTGTGAACTCGGAATCACGCCGTCCCTCATTCAAAGCGCTCTGTACTACTTAGAAATTCCCATAAATATTTATCTTAAAATCCTCATAGAAAACGGTAATCTTTACGAGGGTCAGTTTACAAATGGCAAGAAAGAAGGTCGGGGTGTCTTCTACCACCTAGACAGACGTCAAGTGCAAGAGGGTCGTTGGGAGAACGACGTCTGCGTGAACAGCACGATAGAGGACGTCGACTGTCGACCGCCAGCATTACATCCGACATTACACATTTCAAGGATAAACGGCCAAGCAGCGATACACTTATAAGCATATTGCGTCACGTCGTCTCGTTTACGTTTTCTCTAGATCGATTTGAACATACATGTTTCATGTTTCACTAGTCTTTTCCGCGTTCGCGTGACTTCGTACGTACAACTTTTTATTTTGGCAATCACTCCGATCAGCAGGTTTCGCATACCAAACGGTACGTACCCTAGTGGAAAAATGAATTTTTCATATTATTAATCACAATTTCTATAAAAATTTTAAGACTTTCTCAGAATTTTTACACGAATTGGAATGTTTTTCAGAAAAACTCAGACAAAATAATTAGATAAAAATAATAATAAAATATTTCAGATTTGTTCTGAATGAGAAAATTCACGCAATTTATTACGAAATTTATTACGAAATTTTCATACATACAAATACTAAAATATTCCAAAAATTCTCATTCAATTATTTCTAAAAGTATCTGAAAAATATTTGACATATTTTTTTCAGAATTTTTCATAAATCTAAAATATGAGAAATTTTTAGAAAATTTCTGAGAAAATATGAGAAATTTTTTTTTACCAGGATACAAATAATAATAAGACATACACGTTCCTGACTTTCATCCGCGATCATCTTTGTAATATTTCAAGCAATGTCGCGTACATCCGAGTTTCGCCGCTTGCTGACATATGTTCCTTATTTTTACGGCAGTCGTAACACGTGTATTTGAGAGTTATGTACTTGCGCGTTGAAGAATGATAAGGGAAATTGCTGTCACTGCTAGTTAGATTTCTATTTAAGAAAGATATCGACTTTCGTGTCAGCGATGGCAATTTTTTTGACAGAACGCGTTGTCGATACATGTCTGACGTCATAACGCCAAAACATTTAAGAAATATAAAAGTCGATCGCGTTTCTTGGATAAACATGCATTTTTCAAAAGATAAGTACATTCGAGTACACAATTGATCGCATCAGTTCTCGATAATTCAGGCTATTGTATTATCGCCTTTTATACACGGCGATGACACGCGAGAGGATCTCACATTATCCCTAAAATATACTATTCTCCCTACGTTTTAAGTCGCAACGCGAATGAAGGAATGTGTTTTGTGCCTACATATACAACGACGTTATCGAACTTCGTCACCTTCCAAAAACCGACACGATGCTTTCGTAACGCGCGCATCGTGCAGACGAACGAAGTCTCGCGCTTATACTAATTTACATCACAGAGAACACGCGTATAAAAAAAAAAGAGGAAGATCTTATCTGTTGACCGAATCTTCGTAACATCTGTAGCGCATATGCGCCGATATGTATGAAGAAAACGGCTGTCTGTCATGTTCTTCGAATGGCTCACGCTCGAAAGACTCCCTTTTCTGACAGAAGCCTCCGAGAAACGTTGCCAACACTCATCGCAGCACATCGTCATGTAAAAGATCTGTCTCTGTCCCTCTCTCTCCCTCTCTCTCTCTCTCTCTCTCTCTCTCTCTCTCTCTCTCTCTCTCTCTCTCTCTCTCGCCGCGTTCCGCGGAGCGGAAATTCTTGTCGCGCTCGATTCACGAGTCCAATTCCGGCGGCAGGGAAAATTGCGAAGACCGATTCAAACGATATGCGTTACCGGGGTCTGCAAGAGATTCACGCCGTTTCTACCCTCCACGTCCGTGGACTCGATCTGTTCCTTGAGTAACTCGAGCTCCCGTATGCCGGACACCGTGACCTCGTACTTATGCGCGACCAAACTTCGATAGAAGTGTATCGCGAACGCGAGGAATATTATCAGCACCGGTATCAGCACTATGCAGGCCGACCAGGCGGCGACCTTCGAGATGTCATAGAACTTCACCCAGCAGAGTATCGCGATCTCCAACAGGAACAGAAGGAGGCCCAGCAAAGTGGAGAATGCCCACGCGATCTCGATGTACCAGTGTAGACGCTCGTGCGGTGACTCGTGCACAAGGCTTATGCTATGCAGATTGCAGACGGCCTCGATGTTCGGCAGTATACACGTGGATATCATCAGCGCCAGCATGTGTACGGCCACGAGCAAGGTCGTGCACACGGCGAAAGCGATCAGCATCTCCGGTGGAACGCAGGTGTCGGAATTCAGCTGTACCTCCACCATGGCGACCTGCGAACAGTAATAGATCCTTAATCCAGTCTCGGGAATTACCTCGACGCATTTATCATTCCACGTACACGTCATCGAGAAACGAGAATTATCATCAACAAATGCTAATTTTTTCCGTTAAATACGCATTTAGATTCCGCAAACTCGCTGCGTACGATGAGAAAGAAGTGAAACTTATTGAAAAAGTATGACACAAAACTGCGAGTTGCTTTCCAAAAATATTTAAATAAATATCCATATTTTGATAATATTTAATATTAAATAATACTTAATATTAAAATGAGTATTGCAATTTTATACGCGCGCGTAAATACCTTTTATTTGCGCGATATCCGATCGAGATAAGTATTCGCGTGAGCTCGTTTAATCCGAAAACAATACAAATCGCTTCCGGAATTATGCTCTTCAGTTCACAGGGGATTTTTTTTTCATTTCCGTGTAATGGTTACAAAACCAAAACGATAGACTCTATTACGGTTATCTCGATCAGTTAATCGCGGAGGATGCGGACGCGCGTTGATCTGTGAACGCAGAGTTTGCGATAAAAACTTGTCGCTGTTGGACGGTCTATCTAAATGAAGGTCCGATACGCTTTCGCGAGCGACGTTCTCTTACCATGGCGAAACCGGAGAGCAGGGCCGACGTTTTACTGGACGCCTTGAGCTTCGCGCGGCTCAGCTGCAGTTTCCTCCAGGACAAGTAGCTCGGCGTGTGAAGGCCATCCCCCGCTTGCGACATCGTCGACTGTGGCGAACAAAACGAACGTGGAGATGGCAAATTAGTTCGGATCGGACGGAAGGGCCGCGATCTCGCGTTCTCAGTTCTCATTGTCTCACCGAGAGACGGGAGAGGAAGGGAGCGAGGGATACTAAAGCACACTTGCGACACTTGATCTTACGATCTCACAGGGGGAAAGGGAAGGGGGAAGGGTAAACTCCACGTGGAAGCTTAAGCAGTAAGAAAGAGAGGCACGTACCGGAAGATCGATGGCAACGTCGGTGCCAACGGGGGAGAACTTGCCAAAAGTCCCGCAGTAGTAGGACAAAAAACCAATGGGTGCTGAACGAAACAAATAATAAGGAAAATTAATGAAAAACGTAGAGACGAGAGACGTGCGGCGGCTGATACGTTATGACGAGATCGACAGGATCGACTGCCGTGCGTCTTGCGGGAGGTCTGGCGAGCACGAGGAAGAAGAGACACGTGCACACGCTACATGCATGAACATGCGTACACATACGAAGACGTCACGTGCGTTTCGGGGGGGTACTTGCGCTGATGCATGCACGAGGGACTTTACATCGTGACTCGCGCCGTTTCGCTGTAATGTTTCATACATACGCTGGAAAGATGTTACTCGACTCGATTCGCGGTCGCCGATCTTCGCGCGGTTGAGGTTCCCGGTTTGGGCAGAGGCCAAAGTTAACGAGATCGCAAGCACGTTAAATAGAAGATGATGCAAAAGTCGCGAAAAAAGCGTACGTAACGCGAGATAGAAAATAATCTGAACGATGTGCTCCCACTGTAAAATATCGCGACACTTACAAGCATCTTGCCACAAGATGTGCGAAATGTTTACTCCCAAGATATTCTCGATTCTTGGCGTTCGTGTATATATCTGTATTCTCATAAGTCTGACGATTTAAACAATAATAGTAAATAAATATCAACACGATACGAACGTGAAGAAGACAATAATGAAATAAGTTGTCTTTTTCTACCCACGAGATGTTACCATTGAGTCAGTTTGAATAGGTACGTGTTGAAGATAGTGACTGGCGAGTGAGAAAGAAACACGTTTGTCACACGATGCCAGTCTTTTGTTTGTTTTTACAGCTAAGAAAGAGATATACTCAATGTTAATCTGCGTATTTCGACAACTTGATGTATGTACGCAGGCAGCACTTTCGAGCATTCGTGCTTACTCGCGAGTTGCATTGGCCCGACTTTTACGGATTATTCACGTTTCTTCCATCAAGTCTGTTTTTTCTCGTAAACAATGAATAAGTGATTACAAACGCGTGATCGGCGTACACGATGAGGCATACGTTAGGTATATCAATATAAATAAAAACAAGAGGTTGCGTATACGATGAGAAGGTCGCATACCTTGCGTCATATTTGTAGATACGTATGTTTACCTAATAGTATGCCGTTAATCGCAATAAGCTCACAGCAATCAAACATGCGGCACACTCAAAGAAATAAATGCACATAAATTTTCTTATCGTAACAAAGATTAGTTAACTGACATGATTTAAAGTCTACGTCATACAGTCGAACGTACGGGGGTGTATCAGTGATATTGGAAATATTTTGTTTTCGATAAAACCACTTTGCCGTGAATTGCGAGTATAAAGGCGACTCGATCTCTGCAGCATGCAAATAAGAAAAAAAATGGGAAGTACGGTATTACGACGTTATATCGTTACGAACGACATCCGGATAATTATCAATACGTACGTAACACACATGCAGAGTGAAGAATTGAAGAATATGCGACTAATTACGCGCTCAAAGTCAGATATAACCGCGACGTTCGAAAAAACATAACGTATAATCGATAAGTGGAGAAAATTTTAAAAAGGCATACATTTGTCGCTCGTTGAACGAGATTAAACGCAATTAAAACAGAAATTGACGGTATTGCATCGATGCTCGATCGACTAACCGCATGATCGAGTTCAATGTAATGCGCAGTATTATTTTAAAGCAAGGTCTGGAAATACCGAAATAATTTCACTATAGCAATTGTATGCCGGTGTAGACAATAGCTCTGTTATTATAAAACCACAACGCCGGAAGCCTTTAATTATACCAGTATTAAGATATCAAATGCCGATAAAAATACTTGTAGTACTGATATATGTATAATTTCTCGGTAACATACTAACTTTAATATAATCAAACAAATCAATTTTTTTAATGTACTTGACGTACATTTCACAAGAGAGACGTACATTACAAGAAAGAAATAATGTATATAAATTAATTAATTACAATAAATTACATCAATATTTATATCAATAGATTTTCAGTTATAAAATCGGTATTGTTTAGATCGTTCTTAATTCCTGCTTTAAAACGGCGTTTAAAGGTAATATTGTGACTACGAAGAAAACATATTATTACGGGCGCATTGAAAACAGTTCGCAATAAAAACGTACGCTAGAATCATGAGAAATCTAATTTATATTTTAATGACCACAATCTTACTGTCGAACACTTCTAAATTTCTCCGTAACATATTGGAATCCTTTGATAGCAGAATAAAATTTAAAAAAATGTAAAATATACATTATGTATTTAAATATACACATATGTATTTAAAAAAATCTCAATTACTCTCTACTCTTATTTCTGCAATTACGCAACAATTAGATTTGGTAAAAGCTTACGGGTGATTTAGACGTTATTTTGTAGAGTAATGAGTAAAGAGATAAAAAAATAATTGAGTGTTTTTATCGCAACTGGTTCACTAATTTAAAAAATTAACATACTTAATAGTTATTTAATTCATCTCTTTAATTACCGATTTGTTCAATCCAATCTATGTAATAAAAAACAAATTCTAATTCAAGAGAACTCTACTTTTACATATGTTAATGCGTTTCTCAGTCTAGCATATTAATAAAAAAAATACAACTTGAAAAGATAAATAAATAAATAAATGTAATTATTTATTTTTAAAATGTTAAATATTTTATATCATCGTTATACAGAAGTAGACAATTTTTTATCTGAATGTTGCAACACAGCCACTCGCAATTTATATCGGAAATGTTTATATCTCGTACACATATCATTATACTTAAAACACAACATTTCAATACGCTAACAACAGATCGTTTCTCAGCCATCAAGAGAACCACGTAATCTTTAACGTTCCTGCGATCTTCTCGGCAATCAATAAAATAAAAAACATCAATTAACATCAAATCAACGACGAAGTACCGGGAACGAGAATAATAATGACACAATGGAAAGCGACGCGCGCACGAGATATCGAAGCGGCAGCAGTACAGAACGAAAAGCGGCGACGGGGAAGATACGCGTGCGATGTGCAGGCGCGGTGCGGATGAGGAGGAAAGGAGTTCTGCTGCCGTGGAAAAGGATCAGCTGGGGGGGCAAGTCTACCGACCTGACAGTAATCGTGGAACGGCTTGTGAAAGCAGTGGCCGTCAGCGTTGCGCAGGTGTTCGTGCGCCACGTGTACGTGGGTCGGCAAGTGCGAAGTGGGGAGCACCGCTCCGCCGCTCTCCGCGCCAAACAGTGAATTGCGCCCGGTGCTGGTCGACCATACGGACATCAGGCTTGATCTTTGCGCTGCTCGGTCCGGAGCTGCAACGAAACCGGAATGAATGAGAAGAATGAATCGGCCTTCCGATCACGCGCTCGCGCATTTACGGAGAAGCGACCGCTCGAGAAGACGGACAGTAACGCGATTATTTCGTTTCTCGAGTGGCTAAAAGAACATCTTGGAAATTTTATTTGACCTTAAGCGTTGAAAATTATGCTGCACATTTTGCATTTGCTATTTAATATATTTTCTTGTGTATTTATATAATATTGTAATATGTATAAATATGTATACATCTTGAATTTTATGTGTCTGTCTTATTTCATTATCTCGATTTTAGACCGATGGCAGAAGTAACGATTAGTAACGCTCCCCCTCGTAGAGGAACTCGAAAATTCTTCTCTATTTTAGACCGCATTAATCTTGATTATTCTCATCATCACTTATCTAAGCCGCACGGTGATTCTTAACGATGTACGACAGTAAACGCGCGCTGAAGGAAGTGAAATATAAAGCTGTCGCTGACATAACTCAATGCTGTTGACATGCAGATGACGGCCCCGGTGCCCTCCGTTTTCGATTTCACGTGACATCAATTTAAACCACGTGCGATAAAATCGAAATACGAGACGCCGAAGTGTCCTACATTTTATAGCGCGCCAAGGAATGTAATTAGAGATATATGTATGTGTGTATATATATATCCTTGATTCACTCGCCAGTTTGCGATCATTAATTTCGTCTGCTATATCGGGCCTCGAGTTCGGCACTGAATCTCAACTGATCGTTTATATTTCTTAGACGAAGATCTTCTGGCCTCATAAGACGAAGATCATACACTCACATACCTATAAAATTTGAAACAAATGTTCAATCAGTGCTGTCGTAAAAAAAGAAAAATTGGCATTATTTTTTTTACATGATTTACTCCGTGCGTTTCACGAAGAAGAATGCGCCGGAGATTTGTCGACGGTGCGGTATCGCGAAACGCGACACGCCGCTTGATTTGCTTTAACGAACGTGCCAATTGAACGGCTCACGCGAGTCGTACGCTTTGTCGGCCGATCGCAGTAACTGGAGCGATTGAAAATCCGCGACGTGAGGCCAGTGAACGTAAATTAAATGCACTCGTCGCCACGTACGTTTTTGTAGCACGCGCGCAAGGTCGAAAAATGTAATGCACGCTCGCCGGAAAGCGGTCTGGGTCAAACGAGAGCGCTGGTTGAAAAGGATCGCCGATCTGGCCACGCGATTAGTTGGAGCAGAAAATAATCGGGACGTACCGAGAAATACGAACTTAGCAGAATAATCTCTTGTAATACATGATTACAAATATAATCTGTCTGGCGATTAAAAAGAGGAAACATGAATATATGTCTTATATTTTACACGCATTCTTCTTCTTTGTCGTATTATTTCTATTTTATTTTAGTCGCGTTGCACTTATTTCGAATCCTGAAAGAATAATTTAAGTCTTTTCTGCGTCTTCAAAGCAGGAGATAAATTATACCGACGCAAACGGAGCAAGAACTCAACTTTCTCAACTTTCATAAGATTATTCGATATAAATTTGAAGTAGATATTGCTCTCCCTTTCTTCTGTTCTTAAATATCGATTGTTCGTTGAAAATTTCGCGGTGGTAATTGATGAATTAGCGGAACTTTATCGATAAAGCGCGCATGACACAAAGAAATAAACTATATTAATTTTTTCATATAGCTGCACTTTTTCTCACAGTTTCTTAAACTTACGCTTTTTTTAAATTTTTCTTAAGATATGAACCCTTGCAAGTCTATTTTATTAAAAATAAAGAAATATCGGGACAAATATAACCAAAAACAAAATAGGTTTGATGTAATCAACCAACAGCCTTACATTCTCCTATCCATATCCGTTCAGATTGTTTCGTCTCGCGAGAGTCACATCTAGGTGGTGGTTTACAAATACGTTTTATCGCCCGGAGGGATTACAATTTTAAACGCTGATTCATTTAAAACGGCTTCGCGTCTCTCACACCGGCAATGATAATCGCCCTTAGTATTCGTGCAATCGTCCTATTCTGTCGCAGTTGTACACAGTGGCGTAATCGACGTATCTGAATCTCTTCATTCACTAAAAAGTATAGTAATAAATAGTATACAAGCAACAAGTACAAAATTATACAAAAATTTCATACATCTCCGTTGTATGAAAATCATACTTGTTATATAAAAATTCATATTTTTAATTATCGTAAATCATACGATCGAAAAAAATCATACGATTTTGAATGAAAATATACATTTCCATTGTACAAATATTAAACACACTTATACGAAAAATGTACATTTATACAAATTATATTTCACATTTTTTATTTTAGAAATATTTAGTATTTAATATTTATGCAAATTAAAGCTTTCATTCTTGTTATAAATGTACGTTTACATTTTTTATACTAAATAAATAATTTAGATTTTTTACAGTATACAAATACTTGAAAATCTCTTGATTCTTTTAGACAGCATCATTATTTTACTTCTTAATTCGTCGAGTTCGGTAACGATTTTACAAAATAAGACGCATAATACGTGTCGTGAGCAAATAAGGCAAATAAGACAAAGAGATACATACGCCACCGATACATATAATCAACTTAACGATCCGTATCCGGTTTTTCCCCTTTTTTCTACTTGCTGCTCACTGCTCCGTTTTTTTCTTTTTTTTTATCGCAGACACGCTAACATCGGCACTTTGACCCAACGGCCGTTGATTACGCCACTGGTGCGGTACCAACATACAACAAATCGCGATATATACGTAACCCTGCCGCCTAGACGGCGGCGAATCGGAGGGACAAACATAGAAGCGAGGCGGCGAGTTTCGGTCGGTCGCGAATCTACCGGGCCGGCCGTACGTCTCTTTTCGCTTTCTCGCGTAAACTGTAAAGGCAGTTATCGCGTTGTCACCGTCATCCACGCGGCCGCGCCGTTGCCAATATCACTAAAAATACAGGAGGTCCAAAGAACGCCACGTACGATTTCGCCGTTGTGGCTCGCGTACGGAATTAAATCGCGATTAACGCAGACGCAGACCGTGTGACGGTGACATACGATGGATCTCGTTGCTCGCGCGCAGCGAACCGCGATCGTCCTCCCGACGAACTTATTCTTCCGCGATCGACGATAACGCGGAAGCGGCGGAAGTCGTCTCACGGAACGGAGCACTCGTCACTCGTGCGCGCCGAACGACGTGACAAGATAAATCAGGAAGAGATTGGCGTCCATTCTTTCTTTTATTACCATTCCCGTGACACTGATCGGCGAACGTCGCGAAATCATGCCGGACGGAAAGCTCGACATTCTGCTCTCCTTCTGTCGGTCCTTCTCTCGAGGCGCGTCACGTCCCCTGAAGGCTATCGCATCGTTGGTCCACGTCAGAACACGGTCAAAACAGGCTCCGGCACACCATTCGCGCGTTCGAAATTTAGAGCGCGCGCTCGTGCGCGTACTAGCTAAGAAGAATAATCACAAGAGGACACCGACCAGCGCAGGCAGCGCAGCGCACTGATGAACGAGAGCGCGGCCAACGAGCCGAGGCGAGCGGCCGGCGGCGGCGGCGGCGCCAACACAACGCCGAGCACCGCCGAGCGCGGCCGAAGCGGGCCGAAGATCGCCGAGCGCCGCCGAGACCGACCGAGGATCGCCGAACGACCAGCCGTCCGCCGACGCGCGAACCGTTTGATTGCGGTGATATGCGTGTTGGGGGAGAAACATTCTTATGATCTCCGAAACAATGCGACGTAAGATCGCATACGTAACGGGGAATAACCGCAGAGCGATCCACGGTGTATCTCTCGACGAGACAGACATGGAAAGAGACGTTCATTCATGCTTCTTATCTGCGGATAAACAATCACAATGTTTGGAATACTCTTAACAAGCCCATAACGACCAGCCTTATATTATTGCTGTAGTAAAAAGACACATTCCGACAGGAAAGAAAATAAGATAAATTATTGCCATTGTTCGACTGATCGTTTCCTTGACGACCGTAACGACCATCTTATTCGCGGTTCTCCCGCTGCACATTATTTTCCGTTCCGCGTTAATTCATATTTTATGTTTGCCGTGCGTTGCCTCATTCCCGACATCATGTATAAATATAAGTATTAATAATATAAAGAATAATGGCGTTCGTGAATAATATTTTCGCGAAGATCTCGAGTGTTTTTCGCGTATTTTTTCGCGGCGCGCGAATACTTTAAATAATAGTTCGCGTACTTTAAATAATACACGGAGAGAATTTTTTGTTATATTTCACCCTTAAATTCACTACAAACTTGGGACAACTTGGCAACCAAGGAATTTTTGAAATATACAAAAGACATTTTACAAACAACGTGATGAAAATTACCAAGCAGATTGGTAAATTTTGAAAAATTATTGAAATTTCCTAGATACCCAGGTAGCACATATTAGTTTCATATACGTTTTTTGAACGTATACATAGTTTCATAACCGTAAAGAACCATTAAGAAACGTTTGAACAAAAATATTTTTGAAACCACGATTTAAGAAACGTATTTTTTACGTTTCTACAGTTAACAAAAATACCTATTTGTTAAATTTTTCCTTTCAAAATTATAATTTGCTTTATCTATATATATATAATAGCTTTAATAGCCTTTTTTGAAATATTTAAATTTATATTGCACTAATTATTATTGCACAAAATAAATCATTTTATCCATGTACATATATCCCCTTATTTACTTAAATTAATTTTGTTCTGCCGGTCTTAATCTATTTGTCATCGGACAAATCTGAGCTTAGAAAACTTCCAACAGTTGCAAAATAAACGTTCTGCTGAATGTGGCCATTGAAAGAACATTTATACGTGTGTTCCGTTTTGAAGAACTTCCTGAACTGGTGCGCATCAGTAATGCAATTAAGTTAGAGTGAGACAAGTATATTTTGTTTCACTTTAACTTATTGCAGGAATGTGCACCAGTTCAGGAATTTCTTCGAAAAAGAATAGACGTCAGAGATGGTATATGCATAGAACATTCTCACGCATGTCTCAAAGACGTCAAACACGTTCAAAAGACGTAAAAAGTAGGAATTTTAAATGTCTTTATCTAAAATGTCTTTATCTAAAATGTCTTTATCTAAAATGTCTTTATCATTAAAACAAAATGGTTCTATAATAGTTTTTTAAACGTTATTTTATCGGAAAAGAAACGTTCCATCGAACGTTTTTCGAATGGATATTTTTACTCATAAGAAACGTTTCTAGAAATCGGTTATAAAACGTTTCGGAAAACGCTTATAAAACATTTCTGAAACGTGTATGTGCTACCTGGGTATATTTTAGTGAAATTAATCAAACATATTTTATATTTTAATGTAATAGATATTAATATTTTTTATTATGGTAGATATTAATCAGAATAGCTCGCATAAAATTCTTGGTGGTACATGTCCCACAACTACCATGATTTCAGGGTAAATTTTAAGAGAAAATTCTCTCCGTGTAGCAAACGTATAAAATGTAGATTATACGTAACGGACACACGTGCAAAAATAACGTAGGCTTGTACTCTTAAATATGCACTCGTATATATTTCTGGAATACTGGAAATAAAATGAGAATAAGATAATACTTGGTGTAATTAGGTAGCACAGGAAGGAAATACACAATTTTCTTTTTTTGCTATGCACACGGCGCAGACATCGTTATGATTACGTATTATTCTTTGTGTTGACGCAACGTTCTTGCAAGATATCACGTCGCGAGATTCATTTGTGCACTATGCAGCACTAAAAAAAAAGAAAAAAAAAGACAAAGAGTAAGTAGACTCTTTTGCTTGTTATAGGCGTAATAGATCGCGAAAATCACGAACGATATTATCTGAAAAAATGCTCGCGGAATTCATTCCGGTAAAGCATGAAAATGTCAGCGGACATTTCAAACTCAATTCTTATATTGCTGTCTGTGTGAAAGCAACATTTTAAAGTGGAAATGCTGCTGTTTAAATATATAAGATAAGACTCGAACGAATCAATATTAATTACATATTAAGATATATCGATTTTTATTTCTTACACTCATCAGTCGATGATATCATGATAATATCAGTTAATAATCGAGGAATATCATTTTAAAAGGATACTTGAACATTACTGCGGATTAATTTTAATTTAATGTTTTAACGTTTTAACACGTTTTCGTCGTTACTTTAAATTGTCTTTTCTACTGTCCATATTTTCACATCTTTTTAGATAAAGTTTAAAACTCATATAAATATGCTGATTTTTTTATCCATTGCAAGATATACATTTTTCAATTATATCCTTTTTAGCGCTTCTCTAGCGCACGTTTCGCAGTTAACATTAGTCCTCTTTTGTATGAATATTCGTGATATTTCTCCCGTCCATATTTTTTAAATAACTTTAGCTTTGTACATAGAAACAGTAAGATTTATACAACTTTTAAAAACTCCATCTCTTTATTAACAAAAAAAAAGAAAGAATATAATAGAAATGCTGCAAGCAAATTCAGATATCTAAAACACAAAGCATCTTTTACTGGAGAGTTTCATTTTGATTGCTATGGACACTGAGAATTTTTTTAGTCAATAATGATCTACATAACAAAATGTCATGTTTGACGCAAGTCAAATAACTCGATTTAATTAAATAAATCAGCGTTAATTGATTGATACAGGATCGCTCTTCAAACGAATATCACAGCTCAAAATTCGCGCATATTGAGGTTTGGGAGCGTCAAGCTTCATTGACAGCACGTATATTTCTTTGTAGAAATTACGAAACTGCATTTATACTAAGTGGGCACGTGTGTGACGCCATCATATAAATTACATAGACGCGATATATTTTTCCACAAATTACCCGAGTTTGTTTCTGACAGGCACGTGGCACGTGTAAGCATAAATGCGCATTACGTCACGTACGTGTGTGCCCGCACTTTTATTTATCAGGTCTAACACACACACAAAAGCAGAAAAAATACGTTATTATTTCTTCATTTTTTACAAAACGATATGTTTTCGTGACTCCTAACAATAGTACACGTCAGCACTATACGTCGACTTCCTATCCGTGTCCTAGAACGACATACGTAGTTCGAACTAATCGAACGAACATTTTCAAGATAATTTTATTTCGCCGAGTTGCGCAGATATTTCAAATTTCAACGTTATAAAACAGCTAGAAATATGATGCGGATGCTCTCGTTGATTCTCGAGATTTCCTACAATATTTTTTCTGAGAAGAGATTTCCAACATTTCGCATTAGTGTGTCAAATGTCAAACACGTTCGAAGAATCGATGAAAGATAAAATTATGAGAAGGAAAATATAAAGTGATAGAAAAGTAACGGAACAGCGCGTGATTATCGAAAAATTTTATCGACTAATACTCTTTCCATTTTATTTCGAAATTCTAGATTGTCATAATATTAAACTGGCCAGTAGGCTTAGACATAACAAAAGATATAGAGTATATTCCAGATCTAAGCTTATAGAATATTGTCTCGATGTGTTTTATTAATCTCCCGTTCTCGCAATTTGTTTTTGATTACCTCTCTCTTTACATTAGAATCAAATCAAATTTCCATTACTCATTCACGTAACAACTTTAGCAGTAACAACTGAAGCAACTGAAAGAAACAGCTGATAACCACGCAGATGGTGGCGCAAATAAATATATAAAAAGTCCTATCAATAGTTTAAATTTGAAATATACTGTTCATTTAAATTTTAAATGTGCTATTAAAGTATAGTAAAAGGTCAAAGGTCTTAAATTAAATAGTTCGGTATCATTAACTAAAACAAAACCGTTACAATGAAAAAAATATGCATATGGAACCCGCATGCATGGAAAAATAATATCTCATGCTGTCAAGATGCATCAGTTCTTATTTTAACTAAATAATTTCATATACAATGTAACGTACATTTGGCAGGCGCTCCACTTTGTACCAGAATAGTAGTCTAAACGTTCAGCAGTGTAGACATTTTGCTAAGACGTTAAGACGGGAGATGGGGCACGCACCCACGCTATATGCGCGACTACAGTTTTAGGATCGTTATTCATCCGTCGGTTAATGAGACGTTCGCACTTCTCGCGCAAATGGTCGACGCGATGAAACGGAATCTATTGAAATGGCCGCAAGTGGTCGTCCCGCCGCCGTCGAAAGAGAGACGGTAGGTAGTTCTATTTAGATCTCCCGATGGCAGCCGTCCAGGATGCGGTCGCCTACTCTACGCCATGAAGACGATACGTTCGTTTGCCGTGGGTAGTCAGGGTCAGGGCACCCCCTGTAGCCTAGTTATAGTTAGCGCGGTCTGTCTGATCTATTTGACACCTACTCGTAACGAACGAAAGACCGAGATGCACACCTTGCAAAAAATGTTACGGGGGTGCCCCACTTAATCTCGCCTTCGAAATAAATGGCCACAACGGCCTTCCTTTTATCTCTTAAGTTAAAAGGAATTATGGCGGGATAAAGCTCAAATTTTTTTGTTCCGTACGCGCGTACTCGATAGTTCGACTGGACAAGCTATCGCTTAGGCTCGCAAATAGAGTTAATCGATTTGAAGTATTAAATTGAGCTTTATTGGTCTATCCTTTTCAATGTAAAGAGGAATGGCTGCTTACATATATGTATGTATGTATATATATACTCTGTATATATTTTCTTTAAATAACATTTTTTCTACTGAATCATTATTTCATGTATTTTTAATAGGCAAAGCGTTCAATGTTATTACTTAAAACAGACAGTAAGCGAAACGATCAGGATCAGTGTGTTGTCGTGACTTCCAGATGATTTACGGTTACGACCGATTATAAATAAATTTCGTAGATACTACGCGGCCGATGTTTTCTGTGAAAACCCGTCGAGGCCCGAATCAATAAACCGCGTTGTCGAGAAGTTCTTCTCGCGCGCGAGATGACGGGATCGTTCAGCAAAAAAGGCCGAATGCCTTTAATTGATCTCTCGTGAACGCGACGATGATTCACGTGTCATTATAACACTTAATTTTATATTTGCGATGCGCTGAATACCTAGTTAAAAGATGCTCGGATCACCAGGATACGTTCTTTCTTTCGCGGAAACATGACGTAAAAGTACATTCTCTTGTCCTTGAATTAATAATTTATTATATAAAACATTTATGAGATATTTATCTATCTAACTAATTAACGTTGTAAATTAACGATTCTTTTCTTTCTTCCACACTGATAAACAAATATTTAAATCCAAAAAAATATTTATTTAGATTGTGGCCAAGAGCTTATTTACTATACTTATAATATAATACACATATTTATTTAGAATTAAAGATTTTTATTTAAATTAAGTAAAAATAACTATCTAATTCTGAATAAATATGTGTATTGTATTAAGTAAATAAGCTCTTGGCAACAATCTAGATAAATAATTTTTTTATCTAAATATTTTCTCCTCAATGCACATCATTAAATTAATCAAAACATTTTCTATTTTCGTCCTCAAGATAATCTCATATAAGAAACATAACGGGATGTGCGATACCACAATCTCGAGAATTGAGACCGGAAGAATAAATAATAATACCGGCGAGGTTGCAATAAATACCAGTTCAGGAGAAGTGCAACGCGAGATGGGGAATGGCGTAGATTATAAATGCGAGGTGATATTTATTACAGCCTAGCGGTGGTGTTATCCTAGAATCTTAATTAAGACCTTTCCGCTCTTTCTTCGCGCGCGATTAATCAACGTCCAGAGACGTTCGCCATTATACTCAAGAATGCCCATTTTTCGGGAACTCCTGTCTTCGCGTCGAAGATGACTGGACAGAGTCGCGGATACGTGCGTTATTGTTACGTTGGCAGCCTATTATTCGCGGTATCCTGTTATTGCACGACTTACGAGCAATTATACAAGCTGTGCTGTGACTGAAAAGTCTGTTTCGTACACGTGCACTTACAGACATGAGAATACAGTCTCGCGGACTGTTTTGATTTCTCTCGAGGTCGATACCGAGGAAAACCCGAAACGAAAATTTGTTCAACGCCGGGCTCGAAACGCGATGAGAAACGGAGTAATAATTCCAATTTGCGAGTCTTTACGTGAAGGTAAACGATAGTCGAGTAGTTTAGTTGCTAATGTGCCTCATTAGCGACTAAACTACTCGACTATCGTTTACCTTCACGTAACCGGACGTTGTTACGTCGATATCTTAAAAAATGCAAAAGGCATTCGATAACTAAACATATACACACGTACTTTGCACTCTGCACAGAAACAATGCAAGGTAAACTAAAAAGATAAGAATGAGATAATAAACATTCGCAACTGTAGATAATCTTTTTCTTCAACGGAAAATTTATAACTCTTTGACGAGCGCATTTTTAACTTGGCGTACATATATTACTAAAAATATAAATAATTACAGATATATCGGATAAATTGAGCTTATTTTTGTTAATGATAAGCCAATGAGCTTAGCAAAATGATAAACAAGTAAAATTAATGATTACTGATTAAAGAAAATGGATATAAGTAAAAGGGCAATTCCGAAACTGCCCTTTAATCGCTGCATTTTCGCAAGATAAAATTTTTAAAGAATTTTTAAAGGACTTACAGGTGCCGATATCAACACGTCGACGGGGTTCCATGTTCGCAAAGGAAAGCGCGAAATGAATCGCAATATCAGCAACTAATACGTATTCGGAATTCGAAATGAGCCTCGCGAGCAACAGTTATTCGTATACCGAATACATCGAAGACAAAACTAATGACAACGGAAATTTTTCGACACGGTTTCGAATTTAATTTTCCGAATTTTATAGATACGCGGAAACGTATTCTGCGCGGCGCATGTTGCGTTTAATTCCATTATCACGATTAAACATTATAGATATCATTCCTCTCGGTATTTATAGCACAGAGAAATCCGAACTAACTCACGCCGAGAACTATACGGAAATACCGACTTTACCGTGCGCGCTACTTAACGTTACTTCGATAAATGGAAAGGGGAGGGCCGCGAAACACCGCGTGAATCGCCCACGTGGGTCCAGCGGGAAGAGCGCGACTCCCGGGAACTCCCGTTAACACTCGCGGAACGCAGGAATCCGTGCGGAGAACGGAAACCGCTTCGCGCCCTCGGAGCGAAAAAGAAACGCGATGTACGCGTTACGCTCACGTATGCCGACTGGCACGCTGCTCTCGAAAGGCCGTTCGTTCGGAGTATCGGTTGAAAAGCCGCGGCCCGACCGTGTCAGTTGAGCGTGGAAAGCAACGGTACACCGGTCACGAGAAAACTGGAATCTCTCTCTCCGTCTTTCTCGCGTGTCGCTTATCACGCGTCGCGTCGCGTCGTGAAAGCGCGCAACGGCAGATCGAGGACGATTGCCGCAGCAACGCGGGCCGGCAGTGGGCTGTTTAGCACCGCGAGACACGATTTATCTCGATAAGTACGCAATCAGACGCACGAGGTATCCTGATAGACGATATAAATGTTATTAATGGCAGACTTCAAAAGTAACGCGATTAAATAACCTGCCGATTCCAAGCTGTTTCCTGTAACTTCATTCGTTCGACCGTTATTATTTAATAAAACAAGAAATTGTTATTTGGTGTTTTGGTGATATGAGAAAAGGTTGTTTTTGAATCAACAACCCGCTGTACATGGGGATTCGAAAATCTTAGCTAAGGGACGCCATTATTTTCAAACTTTCTTGGTTGATAACGGTCTCGTTAAAAATTCAGTTTGTTACAGAACTAATCACACTCCTTAAAAGATTAATTGACATTGTCGGTAGTTAATGAGGTTCGATAAAAAATATTACAGTAAAAATATTTTTTCTGCACGTGCAACTATACCTAACGTTTAGAGTTTAAATATCGAAGTTCAAGCTTTACGTCATAACACCGTGATAATTATATAAAAAAAAGCGATCGCTTAAAGAGGGGTCGATAGCGTCAGGACGAAATATTTCCTCCGAGTTGCGTACATACAAATAAAAATAATCACATATAGTTGAGATTGAAATTGGAATATTTCCTAACAAATTAAAAAAACGATAAAGATGCTACAAAAATAACTATAAAAATACATATACGCTACTAACTGGCGTGGAGAATACTTCCGCATGTTTACAGCATCGAAATTTCAACTCGTAGAAATTTAATTGTTTCCAATGATTGATTCAATCGTTCCAACGAGCCATAATCTATTGTTCGTCACGAATAAATATAGAGACCAATTTCATGCGTCGAGATCAATTGAAATTACATCCCATTGGGTTTTAAGCCCACGAAGTATTATATATCTTAGCCTGCGAAAATCTGACTGCATCAATACTGCAGTCGACCAGCGTCAGGTGCGATGATAGTCACCGTATCCATTGGCTTAAATCTTGCAGAGTGTTTAATTTGACCCCTTCTTGTCGCTGCTTTTGCCGGCACCCTCCGTTCCACCCGACTAGCTCGTACGAGCCGAGTTAACGCACCATTAACATCGGCAACAATCGCTCTTACCTCTTACTACCCCGACACCCTTAAGTATCGTTTCATTCGAAAGATTTTGAAATAACAGCTGTCTAGTAAATAATTTTACAGGATAAAATAAAAATATCTCCAAATCAACGAGAACAATTTTGTAAACGTTCCTCGTTCGTCACTTTTTGCTCCAAATTAATCGAATCTGATATTGATTGAAAAGTTCTTATTTTAAACTGAAAGGATCAAGGAACAATGGTAAGAATGGTAAGAACTCCCTGACATTGTATAGTAGAATTTTTCCCGAAGCAGCGCAGGGTGGTTTTATCAATATTATGTCATCGAGATGATTGATTGTAAGTGGGTGTGTCAGACGCAGGTCTCTCGCGTAATTAAATCCGTAAATCGCGTCGTTATTTAATCTGACGAGTATTTATGTCAGTTTCTGACATGTATAAACACTCTTCAGCTTTGACGTCAAGTTTAGAAATTTTTGCGAAGGTTTATGTGATTTTTTTTTTATGTCGCGCTATGACAAAAATAGAACTCGCGTTTACTTTCGCGGCTACTTATTTAATTCGCAAAATTATATACGCATGCCGACAAATTGTGAAAGGAAAAAAGTAATCTCTCTGTACGTCTTCCCGTTCGAATTTATGTATTCTATAAGATTATATAAATCTAGTGAAGATGTAATCGTTGAGGAATTTTGTTGATCCCGCTAAAGATATTAATAGCTATCAAACGATATTTTCTGGATTTTGAAAATTCGTAATGTTATTAATGTTATGATTGCAATTATTATATAAATGAGAACACCTGCGTTATGGCATAGAAGAAAAAATAAAATATAATAGTAAAGGCTCATAAGATTATAAATCATTCGAAGAAAGATGGAGCGTGGAGCCGTAACAAGGCGTTGGCGTTCATATATTCTATACTTTATTATGTAAAGAAGAACGAATTGTAATGTACATACTGTACATATACATATATTCCAACTTAATAGACTGCGCGCCGATTATTTGTCGGACTTGAAACACAGCTATCTTGGAAAATTAATACCCTTCCCTCCCCGGAATTAAATCGACACAATTTAATTATTTAAAAAACTGTAAAGAATTTATTGCGAAAAATATTACCTCAGCCAGGATTCGAACCTGGAACCTCCCTTATTCCGTGAAGGGCGTCGTACCAATTCGACTACCGAGGCATGTGGTAATATTTGGTACGACGCCCTTCACGGAATGAGGGAGGTTCCAGGTTCGAATCCTGGCTGAGGTAATATTTTTCGCAATAAATTCTTTACAGTTTCTTAAATAATTAAATCGTGTCGATTTAATTCCGGGGAGGGAAGGGTATTAATTTTCCAAGATAGCTGTGTTTCAAGTCCGACAAATAATCGGCGCGCAGTCTATTAAGTTGGAATATATGTATATGTACAGTATATGTACATTACAATTCGTTCTTCTTTACTTAATAAAGTATAGAATATATGAACACCAACACCTTGTTACGGCTCCACGCTCCATCTTTCTTCGAATGAAAAAATAAAATGTTTGTGTTCTTCATGAATGTAGCAAAGAAGTTATTATTTAAAATTTGTTATTTAAAATGTAAACTAAGTTGTTATATTTTGTTCTCGTTATTTGATAATTCAGAAATCAATTTTGCAACGTTAAAATTTTTAATAAAAAATTTTGCCTGCCAAAATATCATATGTTAATATAGGTCAATAAGTTCTAAATTAGCATTAATTTCCGTTGCAAAATAAACTCACCTGCAAAAAAAAATAAGAAAAAACTGTGCTTTAAAATCTCTTTCTTCCAAATGCCACAAAAAGAACTGAATAAATAAACTTTCTTCTATGAAATTTTCGCTAAACAGCAGTTTACTCTTTGAATATGCATCACAGAATATTTTAGTTAAACGAAATTTGATATAAAAATACACAAACATTCTCTCTATTCCTCTTTATCTCAAAACATTTTAAACGCATGCACAATAAATAAGTCTGTGGATACATGGAATTAAGACCAATATTTGTCATATTCATGCTACAAAGCTGCTGCATGTGTATGAACTCCAAACATATATATTTACTCCACCGCATCACAAATTAAAGTCACACATGCACAACAACAAATCTAATTAATTTCTTCCGAGCATCATTCAAAATACATATCAAAATTAATTATAAAAATGTATAAACGAGATTTTAGCTATCGCAGTAATATAAATAATATAAACGGAGTCATAAAAATTCTAAATATGCAGTTTCCAACGCGTACGCACATTTCCTTCGTTACATGTTTAAAACCAGCGTCGTCAAATTATATCAGAGAAACATAACCTATACGTCCGATTGCGATGCGGCAAACTCCATCCGTTTCGTGAGCTATCAGGCTACCAGGCTACCACGTCAATCGTCTTATATATCACATGCCTGGTGTCCACCAGATAGTACAAAGCGCGTGTATCATTTTCGAGGAATCTGACTTACGCAAAGGCTGGCCCGCGACCCTGCGTGGGTGATCCGCGCGCCCTTGAAGTCAACGTATCGACCCTGTCGCCGCCGTCGCCGCCGCGCGATTCGCTCGCTCCTCCTTCCCGTGGGACACGACGGTGCTCGACGATGCCGATGGGATACGATCGCCCGATTCGCATGCTTCGCTACGCGGTCGGTCGCGCGCGAGGCGCCTCGGTCCGCCTCGCGAAAATGACTTGGAGCTGACTCGCGAAAAACTGTCGAAACCGTCTGGGAACAGGGGGAACTGAGGGAACCGCTCTCACACCACGTCGAGCTCCGCTGATCGACACGTCAACGTCAGCAGTCACGTCGCGACCTTCCTTAGTTCCTCGTCGCAACCCCCGAACCACCCCGAACCGGCCAGAACCCGCGATATATAGACAGATGCGTGGCACTTGCAGTTGCGCGTCACACTGTCTGTCATACGGCGCGTCATACTTTTACAATTCGAGGCAATGTGTTAAGATGGCTCCAACTAACTTCCGACTAACTTAACCGAGCAATTAAATTGTCAAATAATACCTCATTTCGTTAACATGGATAGAATTATTTTTCTTTTGTTGTTCAACGCACAGAAAGAAAGATTAGAGTGCAAATTATAACTATAAAAGGCGAATTGTTAAACTAAAAATCGCCCTTAGGACAGCCTCGACTAAACTCCGATTGACTTCAAATTGACGATTAATTCAATCGGCAGAGTATTGCTTGATACATTGACGTCATCAATTGAGTATGTAAATTATAAATAATACCCAATTTCATGAAAATGAACATGATGACTTCGGAAGTTGAAGTCATCTTCTCTTCATTATCTTCCTTGTAAAACCTCAAATAGCAGTGACACGATAGCGACGTCTAAGAACGTCCAACAATAGACCAAAGTAGGCATCATTATGCCGTCTTTCAATATCACTCTGCGCTATTGAGATTTCTTACAAGAATTTGGTGTCATTCGTATTTGAATGACAAGGCGCTCTCGTAAAATGAATGACGAGGCAGTAAATATATCAAAGTGAAATTTCCAACTGTATTCATTGTCCCTGATCTAATCTTTATTTCCGTTAGTTATAAACAACTAAAAATTAATAATTCTACGTTAATACAACAATGCAGCAATACATCGCTATTCGGTGATTGATTTATTAAATATTACCCGCAGTACTTCATTAAAAGTGGATATAACTGTCAATTTTTTATTGTTTGAACATGAAAATAAGAATTAGACGGATTACAAGGCAAACGGTATTCATAATCCGATTTTGTATTCAAAATCGCCTTAAAACTGACTGTAGGCAGTCTTAAATTCTATCCATGCAACCATGAAATAACCGTACAGCGTCTCGAGATCGTACTTAAGATGATTTTCAATGCAAGATCGGACTATGAATACCATTCATAGAGTCAGAAACTTTAAATTGTAATTTTACAGCTAAATTTACAGGTTGAGCTAATCGCTGATTAAGTTAATTGAAGTTTCGTTGCTCACGAGTCATTAATGCCTTCCACGTGAATTTATAGGCGCTAGCTTATCGGCATGTATATGGAGAATACCTATATATAACGTTCAAGCCGTACGTGAATAAAATATATTATCATATTTAGCGAACAGAATATAAACAGGCTCCGAGTTCGGCAATGTGTTTCTCTAAAGCGGGGAGCACACACTTCTGCACAACGCATAATGCGTAAGCATAAAAAAAATTGATTGGTCTATTTCCTTATGCACATGTGCATGGACCAATCAATTTTCTTATGCTTACGCATTAGTGCTGGTCTACAACCTTGCTTTAAAGGGTATTTAAGCTCTAAGCCGTAAGAGATTGACCAATCACAATCGAGTATTCTCTTCACATTCCATTGTGATTGGTCAATTTCTTACGGCTTAGAGCTTAAATACCCTTTAAAGCAAGGTTGTAGACCAGCACTAATGCGTAAGCATAAGAAAATTGATTGGTCCATACACATGTGCATAAGGAAATAGACCAATCAGTTTTCTTATGCTTACGTATTATGCGTTATGCAAAAGTCTGTGTTCCCCGCTTAAACCTGACCTAAATATATACATAATATTATATATATATGCCCTGTCATTTGCATAGTCGGTTTATGTGGCTCGATCAAGCAAGTCCTATTTTTAAAAAGTCAAGAATATCGACTGGCTGAAATCTGAAATGTCATGCTTTGTGTTCATCATTTCGAATTGTTGCTCGGCGCGTTTTAAGGTATTTGTCCGAAAATTTCGAGCAATCGAATTCGGCAAGTGTGGAAGTCAAATAATACGACCGAGCTCGACAATCAACGCGAAAAAGTGCCCATATCTGTCGATAGATAACGCCACCAGTTGTGCATGACGCGTCGTTGCGATATAATGACCCCTCGTTAGAGAATAATGGATTTGTGCAGCCTCAGCGGATATGGCACAAAGAATATGTACGCGTGCGATCAAATTAACGAGGTCAATTAGACACAGATCGCTCATTATCGATTCATCTCTTGTTTGCAGTAAATTAATGCTAAATTTACATTGTTCAGCCCCAAAGAATGCAAGCAAATGTTAGTAGAATTTCGGAAAAGAAATTTTACGCCATGCAAATATTACTTGTGTTAAAAACGAGTACGATATATTGACAAATACAGCGATTCTTGGAGAGCTCTCTAAATTTCGAAAGTGAAGTGTATATGCAAAGTTATTAATATTCAACACATGAATTTTGCCATTTTATCGAAGTGTATGCGGGAAACGAGATATGTGCTTCGATATGCATCTAAATTTATGCATTAAAGTATTAATAATTCCGTATGTTGATTATATAATTAAATTTTGCTAAAAAACAAATATAAAGGTTTTTATTTTTTTTTTTGCGAAGTGTTTTGCAACTTGACTTAATTTTTATTTGACACATGAATTTTAACACTTATTGGAGTGCACATGGAATACACGCATATCATTTAATTAACTTTAATACGCCTACAAGTTCATACGTTAAGACACTAATGACTACGTAATATCCCACTTGGCATCTAATATTTTAGAAACATTTCAGAAACATTAGAATGTTGCAGAAATATTTCTGAAATATTACATGCCAAGTGGGATAGATCACAAACAAGTTTTGTTAAAAAAATAATAATAAATATAAATATAAATCCTGTTTTTTTTCTACAATGTATTACGTATCTTTACTTTTAACTCGCGTGGTACAAGAACGTTACTTTAGTTCACAAAAAAGAAAGTTAACAGAGAAACCTGCTACAATCTATTAAAAGGATGCGATAACAATGTCTACCTCGTCAACACGATCAATAGTAATCGCTATTTCAGGGGCACGGGTTAATCAATGTAAATCAGTAGTTTTTTCTTTGCTTGTCACAATGATCTAGTCTGGTAAATATATCCCGTTCGGGGAACTTTCGATCGTTGATGAATCAATGGAACGCAGCGACGACTCGTTTCGCTCGTACTTCAACGTAACGCTAATTCACGTCACACGCACACGGTAAAAGCTTGACAGAGCTGCGCGTGCATTAGTTATCTAGTTTATAAAGTCGATTGGAAAATTTCCGCTTATGTGCGGATCAGGTCTGAATCTTCCGTTACGTAGAATCATATGATTACAGTGAGATGGAGAACGATTACGTCGCCGTTCAGCTCGGACATTAAGCTTGACCTTGAAGGCAAGTCGCGTTACGATTTCTCCTGAAGTACACAATCGTACGGGCATTTAATATGACTTTTCTTTTCCTTTCACGGCGACCTCTCGAATTAAAGAGCGGCGAGCGGTGAGCGATTTTTAAATCTGTATCGCTGAATGTGTCGGCGCTAAAAAACCGGATCCGCGTCTAAAATTGAACGATGACATTTAGTGTGTCGAATGCGAGTTATAAATTCTCAAGAGGAATCTCTGAGATACCTAGCGTTCTATACGCACGTGTTGTATCCCGGGCACAAAGGCGCTCGTAATGTCTCGTTAGTGGCGAGCTAAATAGAAGCGCAGATTCATTATTGTCTCACGCCGCACGTGCAGGTATTAGTAGACAAGAGCGCAACGCTGAACAATAAGGTATGCTTATAAATGGATCTGGAAGCATTAGCATCGTCCCTTGGGAATCCTATAGACTTTAGAGTCTATCCAGACAAACTTGCATAGGTGCATAAGCATAAATGGATTGGTCTATTTCCTTATACACATGTATACGGAGCAATCAATTTTCTTATGCTTATGCACTGAAAAAAAAAAAAATTATTTGCAAGAAAATAGATTCCTTTGAATTTAGTTTCCTTAATTCAAGGAAGTATCGGACAGATTTAAGAAAACATTTATCTGAGTTTAAAATATTTTCTCGAATCTATTTAAATATTTACTTTGAATTAAGGAAATTAATTCCAAAGAAATCTACTTTCTTGCAAATAATAAATTTCTTTTTCAGTGTGTTTATGCAAGTTTGTCCCTTTGGGTTAAGAGAGCATTAGGACGCACGACGACGACGACGATGACGACGACGACGACGACGACGATGACGACGCGGCTACTCACGAAGCGCCGCATGCCGAGCTCGGAGTGCTCGGACTCGGCGCCGCATCGTCGCCAGAGCACGATGCACTCACGTCGCACCGACCGCATGGACCTCATTCTGTGATGCTGTGGTGGTGGTGACGCCTTAAATGTCGGATACGTGCCTGCGCACGGCCGCGATGTCGAAACGCAACTGGTAAGCCGGTTTAGGGAGCCGGGAAGCCAAGCCGTGGCCCCGGATCCGAGAATCCCAATCGATCGAATTTGATCCGGGAGACCGGAGATCGTGCGCGCTCTTTGACGTCGTAGCGTCGTAGCGTCCGCGTCGCGGCGACGACGAAGGTGGATGGTGGGTGGGGACGGTCGGCGCACTTGGAAACTTGCCATCGCCGAGAACAGGCCGATATATCATTTTCATTCCTCCGGTGCCGTTCGCCCCGTTCGCCCCGTCCGCGACGTCGATACACCTATCTCCTCACCTTCGCGAGCGCGATCGCGTAAAGTGAAGGCAAACGGCAGCCGCGTGAGGACGGGCTCGTGCGCTCATGCCCGCGCGCGCGCGCGCAATAGAGCACGCACGAACGCACGTACATACGCGGCTATCGCGGTCGCCGCGATAGACACCTGTTGCGCCGTCGACCTAAGCACAGTCGACGCCGAGCAGTCGCGATCGCGGGTCCGAGATTCGTGATCCCCCGAGTTCGTGTTCGCCGAGTGAATTAACGCAACGACCGATCTCCGATATCTTCTGAGAGGTGTTCGTGATTTCTGTCAACTTTTGAGTTTAGCGAGCATCTTCGGTACCGTGTTTCCAGATATACGGTAAGTGTTAGGAACGCGTTTGTAATAAACAATATTCGAGTGATACAGATCACATAATTTTCTGTAAAACCGGTTTATCGTTTTATGTACCTTATATCACTGTTAGATCTCAAAGGATGAAATATCACTTAAATATTAAAGGATTGAAATTTAAACCAATATATTGAGTTAAATAGTATTTCGTTATTTTTAACTATCTGCATGTGTGTCAAAATTTATTACTTTAACACAAAATAATATTATTTTAACGCCATCGGTTTAGTTAAATCAACATTTCAGTTAAGTTAAATTAATGATATATTGAGTAGGGGAGCAGTGGCGACCTATAGGAATGGTTAAAAATAACTCAATTGAGTATAATTTGGCACTACAAATTTAAAAGTAACAGGCGTTATAATTTGAAAAGTGATGATGTCACAATAATAACACGACGTTCCGAAAGGACATGATGTCTAGAACGTATATGAAAGGTTCATGTATGTCAAAGTGTTTTACAATGTTTCTTAGACATTACGTTGCCTATAAATATTGTTATTAGATGTTTCGTCTACAGATCAGTGGAAATTGTAATAATGGTGACTGTGCGGATAATTGATTCGATGATATATAAGTTTTTATTGTATAAAACATTGCAAATTATTGCCGGTATTTTATTTCTTCACGTATTTAAATACGATAATAATTAATAAAAATCACAAGGTGCACTTTAACCATGCGATAATGATAAAGCAAATTTTTTAATTAGCCACTTGTTTTGAGGCGTCCAATGGATTGTCAATCATTGCCATTCGTCATAATTGAAGAAATATAGATAATTCATGTCTTGTGTGAGATCTGCTCGATTACATCTTGTATTAATTCAATTACACAATATTAATTGAATATGCATGCATAACATAATTAGCTAAAGTTCAAGAAGCAAAATAATTAATTATGCGAATAATTAATGTCCAGAATCCATTCTTTACCGATTAATAAATAATGAGTTGAAAGTAATTGTGCGTTATTTTTAGACAACTTTAGTCTCAATCAGTACAGAGGTCACGTTATCCGCGTTATCGATTCATATACCTGCCTGTGATTTACTGATAAAAACATTATTATGTTCTACATAATTATTTATATAAATTCAAATATGTCATTAGACTCCTGAAAATGTCAATCAATCAATTAATAGACGGCTATAAGAGTCAGGCGCGGTACGTGGTGCGCAAGTACAGAAATTAATAGTTACAAAGTAACATATTAAATTGTATATGATATACATATACATATATTCCAAACTAATAGACTGCGCGCCGATTATTTGTCGGACTTAAAACACAGCTATCGTTGGAGAATTAATATCTTTCCCTCCCCGGAATTAAATCTACGCGATTTAAGTCCGACAAATAATTATAGCCGTCTATTAATTGATTGATTGATAATTATTTATTTTTTGACATATAATTCAAGTATGATAATAATCAAAATTGACAATAATTAAAAACCACAAGTTGCAGTTTAATCACGTTATCGAATTATGATGACGTAAATTTTGTAATTAGCCATTCGTTTTGGGGCTCAATGGGGGATCAATGAATTTTCTTAATTGTTATTTATTATAATGAAAAGAACGGTAATATATCGTAGATGTTCACATCTTATTGCTTGGAACTTTGATGTAATACGTCTTGAACTTTTTCAATATGTATGCGTATAATATAAACCAGCGCTAAAGTCCAAGGAGAAAAATAATTCTTATAATCCACAATTTATCGATCATAAGTGATCGTAAATCGCGCATTTCCTTTTGTTTTAATAGATACAAATATCACGAATGTCATCAATTCAAGAATTTATATATCCTGTGTGTGATTTAACGTCGATAAAAATATTGTTATACTTTGTATAATTATCCGCTTTCGATATCACGAATGTATCACGTATTTGAGCAATAACAAGAGATATAAGAGTACAGATGTACGCGTGAAAATATATATCTTGATAAAAATTTGCGATTCGATTGTTGATACGATTATATATATTATATTATATATTATATTACATATATATATTATATTCTTGTAGATATAAAGGCTCCAAACATCTCCTTCAAATTCAAAGAAATAATCTGTCAGCGAGGCCAACTAAAGAGACACTTACTAAGAATAAATTGTTAACAGTGCTCAAGTAGCAAAAATGTCGTTGGGATTGGCGGATGATCAGCGATTTGCGTTAATGAAGGTAAGTCCAGAGACATAATTTATTCTAAAAAATTAAAAAATTCTCTCTCTCTCTCTTGTTCTTGCTCTTGCGGGAACATCAAAGACTAATAAAATGTCGACATATAAGCACATTTTTACTATATATCCTTTTCTAGATATTCTTATAAAAAATAATAAACGATAGATTGAAAAAAGATAGATTTTCTCTATAAAAAAGTGACGTGTTTGATGGACATTTAGCTAAAGTATATAGGTATCGATGTAATGATATCTTTTTGCCGTATAAGGTCACTACGGCAAAGGTTAGCAATAGTTTCTTATCAAACAGACCAACGTTGTGTTGTTGCAATATTTATTCGGTTATTATATGAGTTATCATCTCTGTATAAATTCTTAACTTATATATTTTCTTCCTCTTTTCCTTCATTTCTAATCTTGATATTCCTTTTTTTTCAATATTAAATTATTGTTGTTGAAGAAGACGAAGTACAGCCGAAACGTTCAATTGTTTTCAATATATTCTTGAAAATAAATTAGATTTTATTTCAAATCAATATTCCTATTTTGCTCGTATTTTCGTTGATCGTTGACCTTCTTATGACGTTATTTCGCTGATGGCCTGTTGACGTCATTGAGTGTTGATTTTTTTTTTATTAATTTGATATCTTTTTGAATCTCTTATTTCTCCTTCAGAATGAAAGATACCTTTCGCAGTTATAAGTAATAAAAGAGTTTTCAAATCTTTTGGATTTATATTAAACTAATTTTAACGTAATGTGTACTATTGACAGAAAACATATTATGCAGGCAAGAGATAAATATATTCCGTGCTTAATTTTATTACGAGCAAAGCGAATGTCATCTTTTTAATATAAAATCGACGGATATATACGAATAATTATTAATAGAAAAAATTAAATAGATTATTGGAATAATATTCTACTTTTCAAAAAGTATAATGCAATAAAATTTAAACTATGTTATTATCTCTCAAATTCCAACAAACCGCGAAAATTCAATGATTTAATGAGTTAATATTAATCGTATATGCGCAGTGAGTATAATTAGCACTTGCAAACTAACAAAGTTATCGCTTTCACTTTCTTTTGAAGATGTAAATGAAACAGGGTCATTTGAGAGATTACAATTTTTTATTCGTTATACTTGAGATGTTTTTTCGTGTATCTGAGAAATGAGTAAACATCGATAATCATTAAAATTTTATTTTGACATCAGTAGCGGGATTCTGTAACTCCTTAACGACAGTTTCGGTATCGTTGCGCAGGTATATATGGTAAGAAAGCTGCGCAACGATACCGAAACTGTCGTTAAGGAGTTACAGAATTCCGCCTCCGACATGACTAATTTACTTTATTAAACAAAGAAATTAACATCATGATACCACAGTGCTTACAGAATACAAAAATAGTGTATTGTGCACCAAGGGGAGAAAGTAGCGTTTTTCAGACGAGTGTGAAGTTTGCCGCCGGAGCCTTCAAAGCTCGGGCGGCAAATCACACGAGTCCGAAAAAGCTTTCGACCCGAGGTGCACACGATATTTTTCACACCTTTACGGAAATGTTCGACTTCCACGCCTGGGTAGCGATCATGTAGCTTTTTCCCTAGAGCGAAAATGTGAAAAGTGAAAAGTTTCATGTAACTATCTCTTTCTATTGGTGTTGAATAGAAAGAGATAAACTTTTCATTTTTAACGTTCCATCCTAGGGGAAAAGATACATGATCGATCCCCTAGAGAGGGGCGAGAGTGGCCAATTTCACGCCAGGGCTTACTTTCCTCCCTTTGTTACTTTTCGCCCGCTATAATCCACCGTCCGGGTGGAAAGTATCAATTTTCTTCCCTAGGGAGGAAAGTAAGCCAAGCCCTGGCGTGAAATTGGCCACTTTCGCCCCTCTCTACAGGCATGGAAGGTCGAACTTTCCGTGGAGGTGTTGTGAAAATAAATATTGGAATTTTATAAGTTTTTTCGAGGATATAATTCGCATAAAAAAATCTTTATGTTTTAACAGATTGCTAAAAAGAAATGTTGCCGATATCTTTGATGAAAGAAATTACGGTCAGTTGTTCGGGAAAGATTTTTTTTTTTTTCAAGGGGAGCAGGTTAATCCAGCTTTACCGACGCGATTTCTCAATAGGGTTATAAAAATTTCGTTATACGCGATACGGCAAAGACTTCAGTGCGCGTAGAGAGATTGCTTCATTCCTCTCGCAACCTGGTGATCATTCACCTCTGATATCTGGAACGGGTAGTAAGCAGCCGAGCACTTATTTCAAGCAGCGAGATGCAGCGGATCGCGAAGAGATCGGCGATGGTACTTTCCGATTACGCCGGTAGTAAGAAAAGAGCCGTCGTCGTTTCGATCTATATGATCTTGTTTCAATACTAACTTGACTTCTTTCTTACAGTAAAAAATCTTGTGTACATAGCGGTCTATATGTTAAAATTTTCTTGTGTCACCAAGATTTGATTATTATTTCAATGTAAAATTAACATACAATAGCTATGTTATTTTTTTCTTAACATTTTCATGTGTTACATTTATGTCAACGTGATAACTTAACACTTTATATATGTCATTTAGAAATTAAATATTATTTTGAGTTTTTTTAACACAATTACTTAAAAAAATCAACACGTCTCAAAGTTATTTTAACACATAAACAAAAGTTAAACGTAAATTTTCAAATAATCGTAAACTTTGACATACAAAATAATTAAATTTACTAAAATTAAATGTTTCTATTACACATAATTTAAGTAAAATCTATAAAATAATTAATATCATGTGTTAATATAACTTGAAAAAATAAAGAACAAATATAAATGTAAAAGTATAGTGTCAATTAATTAACATTACTAATTTGTAAACAAGTAACACATGATGAATGAGTCATTTTAACTTAAAATTTAGAGTGGACTTTTTGGGACATGTAAAAAATGTTAAAATTACGTTTTTATTTTTGTGTATATATCGATCAAAATTCATGAACAGAAAACGCGCAGGAAATCTGTTTCGCCAGTTTTAACGGTTCTCTCTTTAAATTTATTACGCCTCTTTCATATTAAAAATGTTATATCATCATCTAATTACCAAATCAGTCACAAAAAAAAAGTAGAACACCTTGTACGTGACAGGTGTATTGAAGATTTATTAAGGACGTTCTCCGGCTCCAGTCGTACTCTAATTGTTTTCGTGCTTAAAAAGAAAATTTATTTTACTGAAGTTAATTGTTTATATACAAAATATTACATAATAATAACATATAAAAAATAAGAAGTTAACTTCACGCGTGAAAACTCATGCGGCGTTGCCAAGTAACTGACGCCTCTTCTCTTCTGTCACTCTGAACTGAGCGAAAAATTCATCAAATCGCGTACTTACTTTACACAGATATTTCTCGAAAACGAGTACCGCAAGGATATTGACACTTATCGCATATTATTTCTATTTTTATGGAGCATCATATACTAGTTTTTCAAAAACATTTGGAGGAAACTTTTTTCACAATTCATTATAATGTCTGTTTCACAATAGCTCGGAATAGGAATCCCATGTTAAAAGTTGAAACTTTGAAGCTCAGTATCTCGATTTTTAATATCGCAAGAGGTACTGAAATTTATACCACGCAGGCACACCTAAATTAACGTATATTCACAGTTTCAAGAAAATCTAGAGAAAATCGATTTTCCGGAGAACGTCCTTAATTGCCGAGTCTTTAAACTCGTCTGACACCAATTAAAATGACCGGTTAAATTAACCGTCGTTCTTTTCTGTTGATCGAGAGGAAAACGTCGCGCCGTCGCGTCGGCGCGACATGGTGACACTTTCATCTGTTGTCCGGAGACTGTCACGGCCCCGCGACTGAAGACAATCGGGCACAGGCAAATCCCGCGGCACACTTTAAAAGTCCTCAATGCATACGTAAAATCCGCCGTCTTGAATTACAACATCGGATGCAAACACATCGGGCGCGAAAATAAACGAAATGCTTCTCGCGGTGTGCATATGCATAAAATGACTTTTCCTCGGCTCAGTCCGCTCGGATGAGGTAATCGTGCGAAATGTCGTGGAAACGTTGTAGAAATTTGCAATAAAAGTCATTGGCTTGATGTACGAGGTAGAATAAGCACGAAAACGGTTATGCCGAAAGAAACGCAAGATCTAATAAATATACTGATTTTTTAAATAATATTCACTTTCACACAATTTACTGAAGCATCTTTACGACGAAGATCTTGGTAGTTTATAGAAATTGTGAAACAATTAACGTTAATGCTGAATAAAAGATAATATTATAATTAATAAAAATTTCAAATATTACAATTAATAAAACTAAATAAAATTTTATAATTAATAAAATTAAACGTTAACTTCGTGATTTCCAAAATCGGGTTATTTCTATAGTCGCGTTCGCAATTTAGAGTTATAATATCTCTAAAAACCATTAAAAAATATTTCTGGATAGCTTGTATTGGAATTATTTTTGTGTAATGTATTGTGAATTGAGATCAGAAGAGACTTTTGTCACGTTTCATAAGTTTCTCGTGTCAGAATAATCTATCATTAACAATCAATAAAAACTGCTCGAGTATTTTTCCTCGTTTCCAACGTCATGTGCAATGCGGAGGATGAAAACGTTTAATGGTACTTATTATATCCAGGATATCGTAGAAAATATGTATAACATTTTTACCGTGTATTTAATACGCGTGATGTTCGCTACAAAGTCGCACAAATTTTTTATTCAGTACAGATACAAGTATATTATCTCGTAAAGAGCAATCGTAATTGACTGTAAAAAAAGATCTCGCTTTAATAAGTTGCTTCAAAGTTCACTTTTGATATTTTCTATAACTCGTAGAAAATTGCAATATTTTACGTAATTATTCACAATTCGATCTTCGCATTCTCTCCTCAATTTGTTGTTACACGTAAAAATTTCCACAGCTGTCATTTATGGCCATGCAGGAACATGCTCGTGAACGCAAGAATGCTCATTAATTTGATTAATTTGACGAGTCATTTGATGACATAGGTATTGCTCAGAATTCAACGGTTTAATTGTATTATTCTGTTATTTTTATTTATTATTTTTTATACTATTCTGTTGTTACTCGTTTTTAGACCGCACTTGAAAAGGGCTCGAACCAAGAGCCGAAACGTAGTGCATATTTTTGTACATATTGCCAGTTAGTCGAGGAATAAATTAATAATTTGCTAATTATTCACAAGTTGTTTTTCAACGATTATATGTTTCGTAATTTACTTTTGAGAAAATTTCTATAGCGATAAATCTTCATTTTCTATTTTTCCTCTATTTTCAAGGATTATTCTCGTACAAAATGCGAAAAAAAATACTGTATTTCTGTTGCAATTATCGTGCCGCTATTAGTCAGTTTCTACTGCTGTTGGTCATGACGGAGGTCAAAACATGCGCGATCCTTATTGAATATTCGATGAACCTTCCTAAATATACGGATGTCGTTAACAACGTGAAAGTTAATATAGTTTTTAAGCTATCTTTTTGAGATTACTTTTTGCAATTACAAGGAAATAGAAAGAATGGCTACTATTGATAATATCTGCAGGATCCGTTTAAAGCCTACATTTTTTCCGATTAACACTAAGTCACGCTCGACGCACTATGGGCTACGTTCGAAACGGCGAAGAAGAAAGAACTGTTCGCTCGTTACACGATCATCGAGCACCTACGCAACAATACGATTAGCTATAGCCGACGTACATACAATATACTTCTCTGTTGATATACGTACACATATATATATATGTATATATATATAGAGAGAGAGAGGTCCGAATTATAAATATAGATAAGTTTAGATTTTTTAAGAAGATTTACTCGATAATAACGATGATGATATATATAAGCAATTCCGATCCTCTCGCTTCTGTCTGCATCCTTATTTTTTTGTATGCTAAGAAATGGGATCGATCGGTGCCATAATAACCTTTTTATGACGCAAGAGATCGGCATATATTTCCACCATTATCATACCGGTTATTTCATGCAATATGCAATGGGCTGTTTCGCGAAGAGATAATTGACGATTTTTTTATCGAATAATTAGTAAGATTTTCCAAGAGGCCAGCTATTTCTAAGAGGAATTTTAACCGCTACTATGCGTACGCTTTAATCTCGTCCAACCATCAAGTTTCTACTAAAAACCTATATTTCATGCCACTCTTAAAGATAATCTTATCTTTCTTTAAGATCTATCAAAGATATCTTAAAGTCGAGACGAATTTTGTTACTTCTTTGCAATATTTTTTTTGCTATACGTTGTATTTACTTTATATCGTGAGCCATATAAATCAATAAGTATTAAAATGTTAATGATTGTGCGAGTAGTTTTATTCGCTAAAGGAAAGATTTACATTGATTGAATTGATGATAAATCAAACAATATGCATCAATATTTATTTTCTTTTTTATCTTTAGTGCGAATATCCCATCATTGTGTACACATACTTTATATTTTCCATTTAGGCCGATATTCATAAGTAGATTCATAAATAGATTCATAGATTCATAGATTCATAGATAGTCGTTTCAAAGTCCTAAAGCAATTTTTTTGAATAATAATCAAGGTGTATGAGAAGGACGAGAATGCACATTGGAAAAAAATATGCAAATTTTTAATTTTAATTTGTAATAATTGCTATATATCTGCACAGTATAAGCTGAAGGGGAAAACTAAAATTATTTAGAAAAATCAGCTGAGTTGTGAAAAAAACAAATCAGTATGCACACACTGTGTAATTACATCCTTTTAATACTATGACCAAACTGCGCTGCTTAATTTCCTACGTTTTCATATCAGTGAAAGTAGATACTTTGATTACGATACGGGTTAATGTAACAAGTCAATACGGACCTTCTCTCTCGCGCGGAGACAACATTGATAATTACAGGAATCGATGAGGTAGTTTCACTTCCTCGCGTATTCATACGTTAACGGTACACAAGGTAGGAAATACGTTTCTCACAAGTTATAATTGAGAATTGTGTGTGGAAAAACCTTGGCGTTGACGTAAACTACATAAAGCAAGATAAACGAAGTCGATATGCCGCTCCAGAAAAATAAATAATGAATAATGATGGTAAATAACGAACGTATAAATCTTTATATATTGTAAATAAACAATGTCTAAATCTTTGCACAAACACGTGTTTTTACGTAGGTAGAAAAATGGCTGTTTGCAAAGCGCACGCGCGCATGAATGGATAAACATGCATACATCATGCATATTTTATGAAGTAACTTTATTCCTCGTGACTCATAAATCAAATAAAACTATAAATCACGCTAAATCGTAAAATCGCGTTTCAAACAATAATAATGTTTGAAAGAATCGAACGTTTGAACAATAATTATGTTATATGATGCATAAAAAGTAAATAAAACAAGTCTATAATTTTCTTTCTTCTCTTTTTTGTGCAGTTCCGGCGGTCCGTGCAAGATATCCTGCAGCCGCACCACGATGATCACTTTCTGCTTCGCTGGTTGAGAGGTATATGGTCTTTTCCCCCTGATAACCATAATTATCTAATACCATCTAAGGCTACGTGATTTCGATAAATGTTGTAAATCCTGTATTACATGTATACAATGCGATCACGCGCATCATGAGAAATATTCACGCGAAGATTAATTGACGTGACGACCATTGTCTTTTGTTTGCTTTCGTGTGTGTGTATTTCGTAACAGTATTTAGCAGAGTCATTAAACTGTTTTGAAACAGAACTACGAAAACTACAGAAACTCGAGATTATCGGTTATTAGCTATTTCGAGAACTGTAAGTCACGCAAAGTATTGCAAGATATACCTATACTGTCAATGAACAATGAAAACGTTCTTAAACGTATGTTTATATCAATTGCATATTTAATTAAAATTTTACTTAAATAAATAACGCAGTGATTTTATGCTACATAACTAAAAATTGTGCTTTCTTCTTTTTTTTATGTTGTCGCATGTATAATATTATTATATAAATTTGTGTTCATATTATATGCACCTGCAAATTACGCACCTGCAAATTACGACTTATAATTGCTAATTATAATTTCCTGCCAGTTATAATTTCCTGCTCAACACTTGTGTTATATATGCATTTACATTGTTGAGTAGGAAATTATAAACAGGAAAACTTATAGCATGTAAGTTGCATGTTACTTGGCGTTTGCTAGGAAAAGTGATAGTTCTCATAAATATATCATAAAATATGACATTATTTGCAATGTAAGTTTAAATTAATTCATATTCATTTTCTTCAGCGAGAAAATGGGACCCTACCGCGGCGGAAAAAATGCTGAGAGACGTAAGTAAGAACATTAATATTAAGATATCACAATTGCATATCTATATTCCTGTGTTCACACATTTCATTTAGTATATTTTACATTACACGGTCTTTGAGCGCCACGCCGGTCATGTATTCGACCTCCGTTCCCGTAGATTAGGCTCGCTATTCGCATTATACGAAACGCAAGCGAATCCAATTGAGAAAGTCTGGTGAAACACGTTCCGGATACGGTCACTGAGCCTTTAAAATTTCTCTGCCACGTGAATTACTCGCGAGTCAATAAATATTAACGCGGCAGGCGTAAATTTAGCGAGTCGCGTCACAGCTCGCTGAGAACTTCTTTTATTGTGTCTGGATAAGAAATCTTCGTCTATTTTTATGAGTAAGTTCTATTGATTGGAATTGATTAACAGTCAAGAATGGCAAGAGATGTCATCTCAACAGAGATGATAATAGACACGTAATATCTTCGTCCAATAATATTAGATATGTTATTTCAAGAGCAAATTATATATAAATTCATCACAAATTATAAATTAAACAAAGACATATAGACAAATGTAAATTTCGGGAATTCTCTCTTATAAAGATTGTTTGATTTAATAACGAGGATTAATTAATATTAAACATCTATTATACGTTCCGTATTATATAATATATTTTGCAAGATAATATTGATTAATGTAAAGATAATTTAACCATCTTCTCTTACGTAAATAACGGCCAAATAATTCGCTGACACCAATCAAAGTAATCACAGTTAAATCCTCGCGCGAATAAATTAACGAAACTACCTTTCCGGCTTTCGGATGTTGAAGATATATGATTTGCCGTCGACAGTTTCGCTTTTTTGCTCTCGAAGATGTTTTATATGAAATAGAAAGTTGCTCTCTGTATACGTGCCATTTTGCAGCTCGAAAGTAATGTGCCGATTCTCTGAAGCACGCTCGCGAAGTCACCATCCGTATTCTTGTAACGAGAAGTTTCACAATGATTGAAAACCGGGGATTTATAATGCGGTTAAGTATCTTCCGAAGTAATTTCTTTAGGAAATTACCCTTTTTCGCTTTCTATTCCGCGTGAAACCCTGTTATTCTTGAAATCCGTTATCCTGTAAATTGTGAGAAATATTTCTTTCACCCGCAGTACGTATTCGAACATCTTGGACTGACTGAAGTCCAACGGCACCTGCTATACCGTAACATACAAACCTACAAGCTGTGTTATTTTATACAGATATTACACATGCGGAACTTAAAACAGCACCGAACAATAAGATTAGTTTGAGTTTCCGTCACAAGTATAATATTTGGGTGAACCAATTATATGATACTTCTTATACTAAAATCAATAATAATTTTATACTATATTTTATACTAATAATATAATTTTCATATTAATTCATATAATTTTATGCTAAATTTAAATGTGTTCTAGTTTATTTACCTTATATAGTTTTACAGTTTATTTACGTTACGATAATCAAAGTATTTTAAGTGACACATTAGTTACAATTTTATAAAATTTTATTTTTTTTACTAATATCACCTATTTGTTTTTCATTGAAAATGTAACATGACTCATTTCCTGTCATTTATCATCTCTTTTGAGTGAGTCCAGCTGAATAACTGGACGTTGACATATTTGGTTTCCGATTAGCTTGTTATCGTTTTCCTACGAGAGAAATTTAACTTTCACAGCAACATAAATACGTTCATCTTTATAAAGAAGAAGATTTCATACGAAAGTATTTTAATACAAAAAAAACATTATATTATATTTTTTTAATTTCACGCTGTTGCACAAAAAATAATAATTTTAAAGAAATCTCTTGATTAGATTTAAAGATTTATTAAAATCTGATCAAAAAATAAAAACAACAGCACATATATATACATTAATGTTACATAAAACACTAAAAATATTAAAGATATATTATGTTTATCACACGGAGAGAATTTTTTGTTATATTTTACCCTTAAATTCACTACAAACTTGGGACAACTTGGCAACCAAGAAATTTTTAAAATATACAAAAGACATTTTACAAACAACGTGATAAAAATTACCAAGCAGAATAAGCAGGTAAATTTTGAAAACTTACTGAAATTTCCTAAGATATATTTTAGTAAAATTAATCAAACATATTTTATATTTTAATGTAATAGATATTAATATTTTTTATTATGATAGATATTAATCAGAATAGCTCGCATAAAATTGTTGGTGGTACATGTTGTCCCACCATGATTTCAGGGTAAATTTTAAGAGAAAATTCTCTCCGTGCAGTGTAATATAGCACTGATAATTTGATTACGCCGCATTATCTATCTTCCACTGAAATGGCAACAAATATGTTTACGGAATATATTTATTCACAGTCGCTAGAATGGCGAAAACGTTGGGACGCTGATAATCTGAGTAATTGGGAAATTCCTGAAGTAGTAAAAACTTATCTGCCTTACGGATTAAGCGGGTTCGACAAGGATGGAGCACCAGGTAAAGTCTTTTGTTACAATCAGTCTTTGAATCATAAATTTGCGAATTGCTTTAATTGTTGTTACGTTTGTGCCGTCATATTTTTTGATACGTTACATTTGTCAATATTTATCAATAATGTAAAAAAAGAAACAAGCGTAGTAATTTAACGAAGGAAAAACAACAGGGACTATTATTCAATATAAATTACAAAATATTACAAAATTGTATTATAAGAGAGAAACTCGAGAATAATAATAACAATCGAAACGAAGGGCACGTATTATATTAAATGAGCAAACATTATATTAATAAATTTCAAAGCCATCGATATAATTGTAGTGAAAAGTCGTCGGGTACAATATTATTTACAAAACTTAGATATAACAATAGAATAATATCTTCCTTAGGGAAACTTCTACTTTGTTCAACGTAATAATAAATCCAACACATTTTCGGGCCTGAACGCAGGTTTCAATATTTTGGTAAAGAATCCGCGGCCTAGATCTTGATTCAACTTTCAAAAGTACTTTTTCTTTATAAGCTAGAAATATAAATGACAGGTGAAGACCATGACCGCAATTTTCTACTAATTCGAAATGTGCAATTCTTTTAATCCCTTTGATCCCCCCCCCCCCTCTCTTTCTCTCATGGTGAAGAATATCGTTTTAACACTCAAATACTCATAATTTTCTAATGGAAAAAATTATATTTTATTATTCGAAATTAGACGATACCATCTATTAGCTATTACAAATTTAACGTTTATTACATCAAACAAGTTTTGTTTGTTAGCGGTGAAAACAATTTTTATTCAAACTTTATTTTTATAAGATTATAAATCTGAAACCGACGAAGTGAAATTATCATTATTTAATTGTGTCGAATTTTTGTTGTTGTATTTATTATCAAGGTAATCATATTCAATATTTATTTGATATTTTTATATTATAAATATAAGAGCTATAAGAGAAGTGATAATAAACAAAGCAAAAAACTTTGGAGTCTAAAAGAATCGTAACAATTGACTTGGAGTTGAAGAGAGAGAATTATAAAAACTGTCTTGCTTTTTCTTTTTTAAGAATTAATTTCTATATTTTATTATTCTATAAAAGTTTATACTTATCATATAATATTACACTCTTTGTAAGGCTATTCAGCAATCCCGGCCGAATTCCGCTATGTTGCTTTTCTCATTAAACTTTTAACATGTAAATGCAGTTACGCGCACGCGCGTATGTATTTATTAAAGGCAATAAAAATATTTTTTTAAATTAAATTAACGTTGAAAATTTACATTGCATAAAATTATTTTGCTTTTATAATAGATACCTACATCATTCTTTTTTTGCAAATCGATAAATATATATAATACAATATAATATATATGTATGTTATTTTTATAGTGATTATCGTACCATTTGCCGGTCTAGACATGTACGGAATGTTACATATAATAACGCAAAAGGACTTCGTCAGAGTTATGATAAAATTGTTAGACGGTTATTTAAACTTAGCCAGAGAGCAAGCCAAGAAGCATGGCCAGATCGCCAATCAAGTGACCGTTGTTTTCGACATGGAAGGATTTTATCTTAAGCAATATTTGTGGAAACCAGGTAATATATATATAACGCCTACAACCCAATGGGTGCAATTCGTCTTATTGTTATTTGCCGCTGTCTTTTTTTATTGTTTTATCGGTGCGCATTTTTGCAGCTGGCGAACTGGTCATCACCTTCATCCAAATGTACGAGGCAAATTATCCGGAAATTCTAAAGATGGCCTTTCTGATTAACGGTAAGTTTAATAAAATATGATAATCGTAATGCGTTAGCGCGATTTCATTTAAATTTTACCACATATCCACGAAATAGATGCGGATATTTTTTGATGCATAGTCCGCCTTAAAAAAACTGCTTATAAAATATGAATATAAGTAAATAAAATATATTAAAATATATAAAATATATTAAAATGTTGATGTTCTATATGCCTATTTAACACAACTTTTCATTCGGGTTCAATGGATCACCGATGAGTCACAGAACGGTAATTGCGTTATGCGTGAAAATTTCGTATTAACTACGGATATTATAAAATATTTTACGATTCCGTTTCTCTTTGCAGTCAAAATACTAAATAATTTGAATAGCTTGAAAGCCGACCGCTGTGTCTACCGATTCAGCATAAAATGTTAATGCTTATTCATTTTCTTCTTTCCTCTTTTTTTATATTACTTTCGGATTTTCGTTTAACACATGATGAGTCGGCATAATAAGAGAAAGACAATTACGACTATTATATAAAAGATCGTAAATGCTTATGATGTATTGTGCTAACAATTGGCTAATTAAAAAAATTTTTAGAAATAGAAAGAGGCGCTATTAGTACATGCTATATTGTTACAGCCCCAAAAGTCTTCGCTTTTGCTTTTTCCATTATCAAGAAATTCATGGATGATTATACATTGTCGAAAATACAAATCTACAAATCCGACCCTGAGAAATGGAAAGCGGCAATTCTTCAAACTCGTACCAGAGGATCAATTACCTGCCCATTTTGGTGGAGCACTAACAGACCCAGATGGCAATCCAAAATACACGTCAAAGGTATTAAATAAATTTCTTCAAAAATTACGCATGTACCTAACATAGAATATGAAATGTGAAAACTTCGATAGAACATGTGAAATTCTATGTGATAAGTTTAATCGCTCCTGTTGAAATTAGTACCTCTCCTCAAATTTTCATTTAAAAAATCACTCTAAAATCTCGTTGAAGAATTCGATCTTTATTGCGAATTCTTGCATTTCGCTTGCTTCACACATTTATTCGTTTTGGAATCATTAATTTACTTTCTTCTCTTTAAATGTAAGTATGTATCTTGTTCCGGAGAATGATAGTCGGAATTGTTACCAGATCTGCCAAGGTGGTAAGGTACCTAAAGACTTGTACACCAAAAATATGGATAAGTCAAACGAGAATTACACTACCGTCGTCGTTCAAAAAGGAGGAAAGTTAGAATTCGATATTTCTACGCCCGAAGTGGGTTCCATTTTAAGGTGATGTATCTTGCGATAAACTTGTCGAGAGGAAAAGCTTCTTTTTCTCAACTCATATTCTTATATTCAGTTGGGAATTCCGAAGCGAAGGTCATGATATTAAATTCGGGATTTTGAAAAAGGACGCGACTAATGGTACGAAAACAGAAGTTATACCCATCCGGAGAGTCGCATCCCATCAATCGGACGAGATCGGATTATTAACTTGCGAAACTCCATCGACCTGTAAGCCCATATCGCTCGAGAAGCACTCCAAATAACGACAATGTCATCTAAATCTTATTTGTTTCAGATTCCGTTGTTTTCGACAATACCTACAGTATGCTAAGGAATAAGAAAGTTCATTATTCCGTACGTGTGTTACCACCGGCACGAAAAGTGATTATGTAATAAAGTGGATCCTTTTAGGAAATTATAAGTAACATTAGTTTCTAGTATTTTTACTGATGATAGATCAAGTTAAAATGTTATTCGTGTAATGGAAGGATGTTACATTAGGGTGTTATGTTAGTTTTGTAGCGAATTTAGATATAAGGTAAATTTTTTGTAATGTATAGATTTGATCGCATTGTTTGGTTTTCATTGTTTATTTGGCATTTCCTTTGCTTTCCTTATTTTCTTATTGCTTAAAAGATCATGTAGATCTTAATCGCAATAATAATTATGGAATATATATGAATGCAAATGCATACAAAATTAATCCTATTATTTTAATAAATCCTATTATTTTAATTTATATAATTTTTCTTTATAGTCTTGATATCTCTTTTCAAAGCGGGGTAACGGAAGGAATTATTATATTATTTAAAAAGTAGATATAATACATCATATAGGAAAATGTAGTTTATGTATGTTTATAATTCTATATATACAGGATGTTTCTTAAAGAGCGCCCACTAATTGCATAGCGCTACTCCTTGTAGAAAATTGAGTCAAGAAGTTCTGAATCTTTTTCTATGTTTAATAAAGCGTAAGCACGCTTCGCCGCTATACTATCAGACGGCTTACTGACATACTCACCCGACCAAAGGACGGCGTTGATACTGGATTGACTTTATTCAATAATTACTACTTTATTAAGCACTATAGAAAAAATGGTTCAGGACTTCTTTTCTTTAAGAAACATCCTGTATAAACTTTTTGTAAAAAATATAGAAAGACAATATATATTAAAAATATCTTTAGTCGTCTTCATCTGTTAGTAACATATCGATAAGCTCAGGTTTCAGTAATTGATCACCTTCTAAACGTTTCTGAGTCCCCCATTTAGCCAGAGTTGGTAAGACTTTCAACTTGGTAACAGGATTTGTCCTGAATGGACAATTCGGATCTTTCCAACTAGGACAGCATATAAAAGATATTTTCAAGTTTTATTTTTTGTTATATTGTATTTTATATTATTAGATAAGAATTAGTATTATTCACGTGATAATTCGTATAGAAATAACACAGTCGTAGATACGAAACGTCTTATTTACTTACAATGGCCTGTCCCCAACCTCCACTGTCACTAACAATGTTCCCTCAGGTGCTGCTTCGAAACCTTTTTCAATAAATGGCTCAGCTGAAATAAAATAGAGTACTGATAATTTAAGTACCTAAGTATAAACATACTATTAGTTTAAAATCTAATATCAACATCAACACATATTTACATCATATGTATTCTCCTTTTCTGTAATATACACATAAAAATAGATAAGAAATTAGTTATTCAAATTGAATCAAGATATCCCAAGATATTCCAACCATGTTTCTCTCAAACAAATTTCTTGATAATCTCATATCTGCGTTTTGATAGAAAGTTCCTAAATAATGAATAATACAAAAATCATTCTAGAATCTAGATAATCGATAGATTTTTCGACGCTATGAAAAAGATGTCTTATGCTGTCATCATTTCAGCTGCGTTCCGATATTCACTGCCAGTACTAAAAATCTATAGTGTATGTGACGTAAACTATAGATTTTCAGTATTGGCAGTGAATATCAGAACGTAGCCTTCATCGTTAATCAAATCATTTCGTTGTTTCGAGCATAAAAAAATTTGAATATCGCTGATATTCGATTCAGTTCTAGAACACACAGTGGTCAATGGAATATATTATTCAAATAATTACAAAACAGCAAAATGCTCGATTTTTACAGTTAATCTGCTATCATACTTTACCAGCAGATTCTGCTATGCTGTTGCTAGTATTCTACCAATAAAATTTACAGCGGACGCTTTGCAAAATTCGGAGCTCGGAGCAGACAATAGACAATACTCGAGAAGTTAGGTTAGGTTAAATATCTCGACAGTCGACACGCGCGAGAGATCCGCTCACCCTCCACGCAGTCGGGGCACCAACTCTTGCCGGTGTCCGCCAGCTTCGTGCCGGTGTACAGAATGTAGATCGGCGTCGTGGCTCTCAGGTCCTTCACGTACTCGAGAAAGTTCTCGTATCCCCGCACATGAACCATTTTCGCCGAGTCTGGCCCGGCGATCGCGCCTATTAGGACGAACGGCAAACGTACGTCATACGAAGTACGAATGCGTGTGAAATTCTATCTGTAGGAGGTGCTCGCCCACGCGTTATCTCCATTTATCCGCGATGCGAGTGTGCTATCGTCGCCCGATTAACTTTCGGCGCGATAACGATAACAGATAATCGTCGAATTGCATCGATAACGCGGTGTAAATCTCTTTAACAATTCCCTTATTAAGCGAAGAGGATAGTCGCGATCGCTCGAATCCGACGCGATCGCGATTTCGCAAAATTGCACAATCCGCGATCTATATAGACACGCTTCGCGTGCCACGACGAGGACCTTTATTCGTGCGTCTCACGCCGTATGACGCATTTGCGTTCCGAGAAAATCCGATAACGGCTCCCGGAAACAAAGGGAGAGAGGAATGAAGCTCGAAACGCGACACTAAACAAAGACCCTGCGGAGAAAGACTGACCGATGCTCTTTTTCAAAGGTCAACGAGAGAGTTTCGGATCAGCTCTTTCTAGCTGAACTTCTTGCATTATTCACCTTCCCTTTTTTTTCTTCTCCAAAGGCGAAAGGTGAAGGGAAAAGATCAACGTGCAAATCCTCTTAAAAAGAATATACCCCTAATAGCGTTTCAATAGATAACGGTAAATTTAGAAAAATTTGCTGTCTTCACGAAAGAGAAAAACGACAAGAGCAAAATTGCCCTTGGCCGGGGGCAACAACAATTTATTACAAAGCTTTCACTTTTTGTATTTGACTACCATGAAGAGAAGGAAAGGTTTTCGGTCAGCCTTACTACTTTTCCCAGGGGAAATGACGTTCACAATGGAAACGATTCTTTTGCGCCGAATTCTCCCAATTCCAAACCAAATACTCGAGAATGCGCGATTCGAACGCACGGCGGGACGGCGGCGGCGGTGGTGGGAGTGGCGACGCGCGACGCGATTGGCTCGAGAGTCCGGGCTCCCCCTCCCACGCGGTTGCGACCAGTTGCGACACTCGCGCGACATCAAGGCTGCGTTCGGAAACGTCACCCGAGTGCACACGAGTTATACTCCCTTCTCTTTCTATCTCAGCGAGTTAGAAGGAGAAGGGAGTATACCTGTGTGTACCCGGGTGACGTTTCCGAACGCAGCCCAGGCGTGTGGCGGTGTGGCCGTGGCGTTGGCGGCGTTGCGTCCGTTCTGCGAATCGAGGGAGGAGAATCGAGAATCGAGACTGCCGCTCTCCGTCACTCCGCGACCGAATCTCGAGTGCGTGTGGTCGTCGTGTGCGCGGTGTGCGGCTTCGCGTGCCCTTCCCCGCTCGTGTCTGTTGGGCGGCCTGCTGCTGGTATACTCGGCGTCGTACGGCGTGTCAGATTCGATGTGTTGACATCGCGCGCGCGACGCGAGAGTGAATACATCCCGTCCTGCCCGTTCTCCAGCCCGTGTTCACGAAACAGCGACGCGCGAGAGACAGGCAAGAACCGCGCGATGTCGGCGATCTTCGACATCGAGCTGCAGGAAGCAGGACCGCTGCACAGGGACGAGTCGGAGGACGACGACATCATCGAGATCGACGCGGTAATTAAAAGCTCCTCTCGCGGCATTACACGATTACACCCTGCTGCCCATCCCTCGACACCTCCGCGGAGTCGCGCCCCCGCTCGCGACTCCGCGTGGCTGCACGTGGGTTTCAATGTCGCGCTAACGCCGCATCTGTTTTCCTTTTCGCAGGAGGAATGCGTCGCGCTGAACCTGAATGAGATCGTAAAGTGAGTAGACCTGCGCGCCCGCGTCCACGCGGCCGCCCGCGGACGCGGACCTCTCAGGCTCCGTGCCCTTCTGACGTGTTCGGCTAACCAGTTCATTCTCTTTTTCCCTTGTCGCTTCCAGCTCGTCGGACGTGGAGACGGAGCCGATAGAGCAGATTGTCAATCGCGCGCGCGACAAGGTCGGGCCGGAGGACTTCGAGTTGCGCAAAGTTATCGGAAAAGGTGGCTACGGCAAGGTGTTTCAGGTGCGCAAAATAACGGGAAACGACAGCGGCACTCTCTTCGCTATGAAGGTACGGAAATCCCCCGTGACGCATAATTATGCAACGTTATTGTTTATCCCGGAATGTATCGCGTTTGCTAAATATTCAGGGCGTGAAAAGTGCCTTTCAAGGTGGATAATTACGGTAACATTCGAAATTTGAGAATGTTACCTCACTGTGTCGTATTAATGAGCGAAAATTATGTATTTTATGTATCTTTAGTCAGTGAGTGTTTTGCGAACAAAGATTTGCATGCATGAAATTACTTTATAACCTCGTTATTCGTTAGAAGTTTTACTTACATTCTTCAAACGTTGCGAACGTAATTAGTTTTTGCATTTTTATCTTTAGAGCGGTAGCGTTAAGCTGTAAATTCTCTAATCAATATCTATTTTTATATTATTTGCTGGCAAGTGTCTTTATCTGTAATTCTTTAGTCATTCACAATATTCTTTTGTGCCGTTTCGTAACAGGTATTGCGCAAGGCTTTGATCGTAAAAAATCAGAAGGATACAGCTCACACTAGAGCTGAGAGAAACATCTTGGAGTCTATAAAGGTTAGTTATATTCATGGTTGCAAATATGTAGAAACTTAGAGTATTCAGAATTTGACAATTCATACGTGCATTTAATCTCAATAGTACGTATGAAAGATATTCGTAACATGTTTTTGAACATATTTCAGTAGAAACTAATGTTCTATTTTTTATTATATTTTATGCAAAATACTAATTCATATATTTATGCTTGCATCTGGCAGCATCCTTTTATCGTAGATCTCAAGTACGCTTTCCAAACTGGTCATAAGTTGTATCTGATACTGGAATACATGTGCGGCGGTGAGTTGTTCCGACACTTAAATGCCGAAGGAATTTTTATGGAAGATACCGCGCGGTGAGTGAATTGTAAAAAAAATATTTCCAATTATATTTTTCAAAGAGAGCCATACCGTAAAGTCCAACATCACGCGTTATTTTGTTTTGCAGTTTTTACTTGTGCGAAATTACATTAGCTCTGCAACATCTTCACTTGCAAGGAATTATATACAGGTATACTATAGAGTTGAAATATAATTTAGGGCTGTAATATAATTGATACATATATTAAATGTTCTATCGGTATGCGGCATTGAATTAATGTTTGTAATAAACTCTTTCAGAGATTTGAAACCAGAAAATGTTCTATTGGACGCAGACGGACATATTAAGTTAACTGATTTTGGGTTGTGTAAAGAGCATATACAGGAGGGTGCTCTTACTCATACATTTTGCGGGACTATCGAATATATGTAAATATCATAGAGTGACTGATAATTTGGAAAATTATACTATTATAATTTACACTGATTGTTGTATCTTACTCAAGGGCACCTGAGATTTTAACGAGAAGTGGACATGGGAAGGCGGTAGATTGGTGGAGCTTAGGAAGTTTAACATATGACATGCTTACAGGAGCTGTATGTACTGTCATTACATACAAATTCAAGATAAAAGAATGTGCACATCAGCTCATGTTAATATTTGCTAAATTTTCAGCCACCATTTACTTCAAGCAGCAGAAAGAAAACTATTGAGAAGATTCTACGTGGCAAATTAACTTTTCCATTATATGTAACGGCCGATGCTAAAGATTTCATTCGAAAATTACTGAGGGTTAGTGTTCATAAATTAATTGCTGTAAATATTTATAAGCAGCTTAAAAACAGTGCTATTTTTAAAAAATATATCGTGATATTTATTAGGAATATATAATTTTCTTCTGTATAGAGACAAGTTGTGCAAAGAATGGGATCTCAGTTGGATGGTGAAGAAGTAAAGAGACACAAATTCTTCAGACATATCAATTGGGACGACGTTATATCTCGACAGTTAGAACCTCCTTTTAGACCGCAATTGTCTAGCAAAGAAGACGTATCGCAATTTGATAATAAATTTACCGCTTCATCGCCAGTTGATTCTCCAGTCGACTACACTTTGAGCGAGTCAGCTGACGGGCTGTTCCAAGTAAGTTTTCTTTCTTCTGATTTATATGTCTAGATATACTCAGTCATTATGCATACACATCGTTACATTTCTTAATAACTACGCTTTCTTCAGGGATTTACATATGTAGCACCAAGCATATTGGAGGATGTACTTCTTCAACAACCTTATCTAAATACCATGTCACCACCATCAGTTATAAAAGCCAGAAGTCCTCGCAAAGCAACTCGTGGTTTTTCACCTCGGACGACGCATCTTCATTTCCACAATGCCCATTTATCAAATCACACGTAAGAATATAAAACTTATAAATTCCAGTTTTTTTTTTTTTAACTTTTTTTACAGTATACAATTTTGTATTATGAAATTCGTGTTAAAAAGTATGGGCAATAATTTTTTAGGTACAATATAGTTGGCCATAACAACGTGGAAGATGCAGAAATGATTGAACTAGGCTAACCATTACTATTCGACTAGTAGATAGCATTTTTGCCCAACTGCTGGATATTCATAATCCTCAGGGAGGGGTTTTATAACTAGAAGGAATAGTTAGAGGGAATGGATGCAGTATCCATTATTACATTGGATATCCAGCAGTTACATTTAGCTAATCTTTTTTTTATATCTATATATTGCGTACGAAAATATCAATTAATAGATTATGATTTAACAGCGACGCAGCAGGTATTTGGTAGCGCATAGAGTAGTTGCAATTTGAATATGAATAGATTATCGATAATCCGCAAGAAAGTACATTATTTCTCAACTAGTTATTACAGATTACTTCAATTAGCGATAGAATTATTGAAAAATATATCTTTTGCATTGGATTATTCATGTAAATTTTCAATATTTATAAATATCTGAATCTTTATTAATGCAGCAGTCCTATTATTATATATTCATATGACAAGATTGTTATTTGTACTGTGTGTAGCTAAAGAGATGAGCTTTTGAAATTTTGGAAATATTCAAGCATACTGCTTGAGTCTTAAGAAACTGTATATTATAGAAGCTAAAAACATGATCTCTCTTGATAATATTTTTACAACTGAAGATTTATACATACATCTGTAATAATATAAACTTATTTTATATCTGGGAAATCTATTAATATTCACTGGTTATCGTTAATTATTTTTTTAATGAGAAAAGTCTCGAGAAATGCTACCACAACCGCTCCGCCGCTCAAAGTTCTTTCCATATATACCGTACGTTGTTAGGAGAAAATATTTTCAGCAGTAATAACGTTTCCATGGCAATAATGTAAGAAACAGTTTGCCTAAATAATGATCGTAGAGATGGAGTATATAACGCTACAATGGAATTGCATTTACACAATGAAAGTTCCTATACATTGCAAATTCGAATACGACATAGTTTATATTCTCCGGGGGAACGAAAGAACATTTTGTTAAATGGTCATGCGTATCAATATCTTAGAATGAGAATCGCCATTGTCATTCTGTAACTTGAAAGCGGAAGGCATGAAATATTATAATTGCAGATGCGGACCTATATCCTGGGTATATTTTTAACTCCAGGTCATAGGTTGTTCTTATTGTAAGGTATTGATGTTAGATCTGCTGAAAGAGATGAATGCCTACGTAGTTCAGTTTATATTTGAACAATAAGCAAGCTTATTTTGAGATGGCTATGTTATTTAATTGGTATATGTACGTTATATCGTTTACGTTCGTTTATTATTAAAACGACAAATGCAACTCTTCGAGGTACAAATTCAATGTCTTCTTACGAAAAATACTTCTACGTTACACATACATACATTGAATTAATGAAAAGTTCAGAATGGTACAGGATGAGAACGAGTTACCATGGTAACAATGTTACTGCAAAACATGGACTTTCCATCCGAATGAGTATTCCATACTTGTTCCTTACGTTACATGCATTAATGTATCATTTATCGTGTACATACATATAGATAATATTGATTTTACTTACAGAACGCAGTAGGAAAAATAGACATAAACAAGAGTGACTGTAAATCACTCACAAAAGCTCCAAACTACCCAAGTGTTCAGTAGGCCATGTGCTAGCAGGCAAATATCTTTTAATTATTTATAACAGATAACCATAGTCGAAATGTAATATTGCCCAGCGTCTCTCTTTCTCTCAAATATTTTTTTTCTCCGTACATGGGAACATCCTCCTGCAGGCAAGTTGCATTTCGGCTACGTCGACTACATAAATAAGTGCGTATGATATAAAACCTTATAAAATCACGTTATATACTCACAGCTGTATTATATTATAAGAGAAATGTGTATTCAGAGACAATGAGAATTTCTGATCGGTTTTTCGGTACGTATCTGAACACATGTATTTTCGACATTGAAGCAGGAATGTGCCTACAGAGTTGTCAAGACGCTGTTCGAAGATTTATAATATATTACTCGACGACACACTGAAATTTATTATAAGAGAGATACCAATTATGTCCTGAATCACCCACTGTCAGATTTTGATAGATACTAAAACTGCTGTAAACTATAACTGTTACCTAAGATTTGCTTTAAATTAAAGCATGCCAGAATCGTGCGGAAAAACGCTGCTCGATATCACTGCCTCATACAACGTACGCGTTGTTACTTCCGCGTGATTCCATGTAAGTTTGTCTTGTTTATGAAGTCAGGGCATTTTTGCAAACGAGAGACCGAGAGCGCGTCCAAACGTGAACGTGAAAGAATTTTGTTGAGCCTCCTAATTAGATTCGACGCGTTCTCAAGGAACGTATTGGTGCTGATGCGGTTTATTTTGATTTTTATCTTTTAGGAGGAATTAGGCGTCTTCGTTATTGCTTTAATGATTGAAGTAGTCAAATTTTTTATATATACCGTGTCATGCGATGGTCTCGTGCTCATTTCTAATACGTTAGTTAAGTTCAATCTTAATCAAAATCTATATATATATATATATATATATATAGGTATATAAGTTATCTGATTTTTTGCAATAAATGTAAACTTCCGTCTTGGCGTCAGTTCTCGTGCAAGAATGCCAGGAATCTGCGCCTTTTTGTTGGATATCACCGTCGGATGTGTCCGGTACGAAGGATATTCCAATATATAACGAGAACTGACTTTTTTCTGTCATGCGTTAAGCGGATTGATTTGTCGATTCGACTCGAGCTCTATTTGGATAGGACAGAAATTAACAACTATTAACGATCAGTTCAAGTTATAGTGTGTAAAACATGCATATTTATTTGCAGTATGAATGTATTAGTCATTTAAGGGACGGAAAATATCATCGAACGATATGTAACGAAGTCTAGCCATTAGACGGAAAAGTGATAAATGATTTATGCTTCCATTTAAGATTAGATGTAGTACTCTCGGGTTAACTTATCACTGCTATGATTTCTAATCCTCTATAAATCGTATCCATAAATGCAACGATTTGTGAAGGTGTTTGCGAGCGTAAACGCGCGCGCGCGCGTATGTGCGATGTGTGGGTCCGTGACATATCCTTGTCATGTGTATTATTTTACTTATTTTAGTGTTATGTACAATAAATTGGGTATAAAATTGTCGAATCGCTCTTAATTTAATGCGATGCGTAATCAACCGTTATCTAGTCTAGAGATAAAATCTCGAAAACTTTCGCAGTATCCAGAATTTTTTAATTTATAGACCATTGTGACTATGCAATTCCTAAATTCTCAGTATACCCAAGTTAAAGAAAGAAGAGGAAGAAGAAAGATATTTGTGTTAGACCCAATCTATTATTCTCTGAATAAGTTTGATAAATTATTATTACAATATTGTTATATAATATTATAAATTAAAAAGTAGACTTTTATTTTGTGTGTGCGTATATATAGTATTAATATTATATACATATGTATATACAATATGCTATATTCGTTATATGTATTATTATCACATATTCCGTTCGTCCACGTGTAAATTCGTTGTGAATCAAATGCATGTAAACTAATTGTATGTAATTGAGATAAATGCGTGGGTCGCGCGGAGCCGCGACGAATTTACATGCGCGCGGATAAATGACCGATATAAACTGCTGCTCAGCTGCGTCGTACCTATCCGCGCAGCATAACTCTTTTTTTTCTTCTCTCTCTCTCTCTCTCTTTCTCTCTTTCTCTCTCTCTCTCTCTCTCTCTCTCTCTTCTCTCTCTCTCTCTCTCTCTTTTTCTCTTCCTGTCAGTGTTCCGCGTCGGCAGGTGTACGGAGGCGGCACGCGGCGCCGGCCGCCTACCAACGCGAATCGCGTATTAAGTAATGTTAGGTGTGTGACTGGAGATACGCGACGTATTTATTTCCAGTCATCGGCGTGACAGCATCGGGCACCGTGAGTGACTCTCGCGTCCGGTCCTCTCGCGGAAACCTCGAACCGGAATAACGATTTACGCGGATAAAGTGATATCGATGCGTGAGAGGAACGCCTGAAAGGCGCGTTTAGTCGCGCCAGTTATCCAGCGCTAGGTGAATCATCATCGTGGCAATTATTGAGAGACGATGTCTATATAGCGCGGCGGATTCGACGAGTGACGCGATAAGTCCGCGCACGGCCGGATGATCGATCGACCGGATCGAGCGAGGCGTAGACGGCGAGCGCCGTCGATCGCGACCGCGTCTTTGGGATCGAATCGCAGGAGTGAATCGTTTTGTGATCTTATTCGTCGTACTTATCCGTAACATTTTAAGACGTTTAGATCTCGGCTCTAAGGAGCGTCGAAGAAAAAGAAAAATTCGGCAAAAACGCGGCAGAGAATTTGAAATCGTTTTGGAACAAGCGCGCCGCGGAGCCGAAGAGCGAGAGCTCTTTCTCTTCGTTGATCGACAATTGAGATCCTCGCTGGAAGACGGGCAAAAGGAAGAGTGAAGAAGTTGTGTAGAGAATACATGGAGACAATCTTGACATCGTTACAGGGATCGAGATCTTCATTGAGTGTTTGATAATAAATATAAATACTGCGAGAATGGTGCGGGCAACCCGCGCGGATGGAACGCTGACGAAGGTGAGGCCTTTAGCTATTATCATGTTAATTTTGTGGTCGTGCGAGCGGACTCTTAACTCCGCATCCTCTTCAAACTTGCCGATGCATTTTCCTTGATAATAATCAGTGTATTATTAGCAGCGAGATTACGGATTTCTCTCCAATTCCGTTGTAAATAAATTTTGTAATCATTTTGTTCCTGAAACGGCGTAAACTTCGACGTCAGACATGTGAAGAGACAACGGGCCCATTCAGCGAGGAACGAAGTCCGCGGTAGAAACCATGCGGAAACGAAAAAATGACGATACCACGTGATAAAAGTTGATCGCGAAACAGAATATTATCGTATATTTTCGTAATCTTCTTTATTTTGGGGGAGAAGGGAAAAGATGGGATGAAAATTTTGTAATTTGTTGACTCCTTTATCAATCCGTTGTCGTTTTACCAAAATGAAAAATTTAATAGAACTATGAATACTTTATGTTGTGTTGTTCTTATTGAATGATTATCATAAAGCGCAGAAAATATAAGAAAACAATTAAATGTAACGTAAACATACATATTTCTTAATTTCTTGCGCCTATATACATTTGAAAGATACACGAGAAAAACGATTAAAGTCTACTTTTGTCGAAATTGATCTGATAATGCTATCTTGTGGCATTTTCAAAGAATTTTCATAATTCTTATTTGTTTTGATCAAGAATAGTTACAATTCATTCGAAATAAAGCCGAGAGATGTACCGTGCTGGGGAAAAACGATCATAGTCCACGCGCTTGTGATGATACTATGTAAACAGTAAACACTAAACACTAAGGCGTTACGATATTTACTGTGTACAAGTACTGAAAATCTATAATGTACGTACCGTAAACTATATCTGTACAGGGGAAAAACGATCAATGTAATTCTGAGTAATTTTGAGAAGAACACGATTTTAAGTTTCAAAATATCAGATAATTTACGTTACGTACATTATAGATGTTTTGAAACTTAAAATTGCGTTTTTCTCGAAATTACGGATGGACATTGATCGTTTTTCTCCTGTACCCTTCATTTGCAATCGTAAGCATAATTTAACCTGCTTGTTTTCTTCTCGTGATTATTTTAATTATTCCAGAAAGATGCAAAACTAACATTCATAAGATTTATATTTTATTACCTATATTTATTACATATATTTTTTTTCCTTACATATTTTATATATATATAATATATATTTTATTATATATTATTATATATAATATATAAAATATATAAAGAGTATAAGTAAGAGAGTACTAAATACTACAATTGAGTCTCCAATTTCCAACTACCTCATGAATAGTCGAATCCCTGTATTCTTAACCTGACACTGATTATAATATGAAAATATATAACACGATTATTATTATTATTTATTAAAAACTAGCTGGTCTAAGAGTTTAAGTCGTAACATGAAATTTTTTTTTAAACATTTTAAATCAACTTTGGTTTTTATATCTAAATTATATCGATAAAAATGATACATATAAATTTAAAATTAAAAAAGATATTTACAGATTACAGAGCATTTGTGAAAATAATATTGCGTTTATAATGTCCAAGATTTTTCCTGAATTTTTTACATCTTCTAATGCTATGTAAGATAAAAGTGTTTTAAATAAGATTATTTGTATAATTATATGTAAATGTTAAGCGCATAATAGCCAATGCCAAGAATGTTAAAAATTAACGAAAATTCGATTGCGCGAAGATATACATTCATCGTGTGAAAGCACAGAAAATATCCTTATCCATTCTCTCACTCTGAAGACAACTCCAGTTCACGTGACATTGATAAAAAAAACTCCTATTCTTTTTAGCTAATTTTTTCTTGTACGGTTTATCTTTCCTTTTTTTCACATTGGAGAGAAAAAGAGAAAATATGAACGGTGCAAGAATTCAGCCAATAAAAAAAACAGGCCTAAAGCCCCTTGCACAATAGGCGATAGCGATAGCGATAGCGACAGCGACAAAAGCCCCCTGCACAATGCCAGGCAACAGGCAATAGGAACAAGGAATAGAAATCAGAAATCATGTATAAATGCAGAATAAACAGTGATACAGGCAATAGACAGAGTTTCCGTCACGTTGGAAATTCTGTGCCTATTGCCTGTTGCCAACCAATCATAGCATTTGAATTTTTTAGGTTGTAATTAACGATTTTTTGGTTATTTCCTGTCCCTATTGCCTGTTGCCTGGCATTGTGCAAGGGGCTAAAGTTGCCGACAAAGGTATAGCTTTGTCGGCAACCTTGTCGCTGTCGCTATCGCTATCGCTATTGCCTATTATGCAAGGGGCTTAAATCTCGCGGTGCCGGAATCAACGATAAAGAGTTCGCGTTTCGACGAGAGAGAATCAAAGATCCGGCGTTGGTAAACAAGCCATCCCTTTTAGTTCGTCGCTACCGTCGCCGTCGCTGTTGGCGAGCGGTCGCGGGAACGACAGAAGATAGCGGCGGCTTTGTAATCCTAATTTCAACGTTCTCGAAAGAGATGTATAGAGAGAGAGGGAAAGAGAAAAAGCGTCGCGACGCGCGAGTCGACGAGCATCGAGCATCATCCCGTCGGATATTTCAGTCTGCTTTTCACGCGCGGCGTGTACACCGCGATACGTGTACATACGCGGCGTCGCGCGTAGATATATAGTAGCATTCGCTCGTGGCTACGCCGCGGCTATTATTAGTCCTCGGTCATCGGAGAGGAGCCCCTGCGTGCGCGAGCGAAGACACAACGCCGACGACGCACGCACGCACGTTCGACGCGGAAAAGTCGCGCGTCTCTACGTCGAGAAAATACACGCCTCTCTCGTCGTGTCGCGCCCGGAAATTCGCCTCCGTGCCGTGCACGTGCGTGCGCCACGCCACGCCGCGCCGAGCGGCGCGAGGTTTCCGTTCCGGTCTGCCGTCTCTGGTGACCCGTGCGCGGTGCGCAAGAAGAGGGATATCTCGGTAGCTGGTAGCATCCGATCGCGTTGGACCTTGGGAAGGATGATTCTCGCACGCTCTTCACTGTGAGTAGTGTGAGTCGCTCGTCACTTCCTCCCGCCCCCGTTCCTCCTCCCCCGCGACAGCTCGACCTTCCCGTGGCTCTTCATCTCGGCGAAGCCAAGCCAGGTAGCCAGGGTTTCGTCCGTCGTTCCGGTCAGTTCGGATTTCTTATTTCTTCCGACTCTATATATGTAGATTCCGGGATTAATTGAAAGCTGACGCGCGGAAGCGTGCACTATACAGCGTCGCTCTTTGAATTGTCACGAGTAAGGAGACCGCTACGAGGAATACGAGGATCGTTAAAATTGAAGCGAGGTTTAATTGTTTCTCAGTTTCCCCTCTCTTTGGTTCCAGAAGGAGGAGGGAAGAGGTGAAGAGTCGCCGTTAGACCGCGGTCATCCTCGACTCTCGACTAATTAGAGAACGGCTGCCGTCTGCCGTGGAGATCGGCTTCTTTTTTCTTCGCGTTACGCAGCGTAGCGTCGGAATCCGAAATCCGAACTCGCCGAAATTATATCGGTACCCGCAGCATCTGTTCTCGATCCGCGCGGTTGAGTCACTCCGCGCTATATCAGACATTTTTCTCGGTATTTCCGACTGACGAAGCGCGTCACGCGAAGCACGGGAGGATAATAGGAGCGGGTTGTCACTTTGTCAGTGCTGTTACGGTGTCATCGAGAGTATATCGTTTTGCTGTTGTTAAGTTTGCAATTGTTTCCCCGACGATGCGATTGTTAACGAGGCTGAGAAAGACGCGCGGCGCGCGTCTTGGCCGACTCGCGAAATCTAGCAGCTGACACGCGCGGATAATAGAGAGATAACGTGCAAATTGGGAAATCGCGCGATAACGATGCAGGTTCCAAATTGCGTTTCTTACATGCGCGAAGCACCGACGTAACACACAAATGTATTTCCAGTTTCACGTGAATCTCGCCTCCTTCCGCGAAAAAAGATGGCCTGAAGAATTGATAAAAATTTTAGAGAATTATGTAAATATTTAATTATCTCGAGAGACTAGGCTTTGCTCTGCGATTATCGAGTTCTTTTCATTTCTATCTGTTTCTTTCGATCGGTCTTGATTTTGTCTCTTCATTTGTCTGCTCTGCAAAACTTAATAAATTCGCGTTTTTCTAAAAGACAACGAAACTCGAAATATGTAAAAAGCTGATGGAATATCTTTTTAGATGATGTCTCTTTTTAAACATATTTTTACACACATTTATATTATCCCTTAATTATTAAAGAGGGGACTAGTCAAAAGTCTATCGTTCTGTTGAGAAGCTTAAAAATTATATCGCGAAACAATTCCTCGCAGCCTTGTGAGTTTCATACGACAGCGTCAAAGTTTAGACTTCGTATTAGCTAATATTACTCGACTTTCAACTTTTGTTCCGTTTGATTCCACTGTCGTGCGATTAATTGGCGCGAAATTATATCTGTGCAATCACGAAGAATTGAATAAACGCTGTCATTTCCAATCACCTTGACAACCTTCTGATAAGACTGTACCCACCTTTGGAAACTATCCAAGCTACCAAATCAATCTGCAAAATTATAAAGAAAAAAATTTGAAGCCAGTTCCCGAAACATTTATTGGTTTAACCTTATTATACATATATTAAATTCTATTACACGCCGTCTATTATTTTTAATTGCGTGGATTAATTTACAATTAATGTTCTTCGTACTATGGCATTGCCCGTGGCAATAAATTGGCGCGTAAATTAAACCCACGCGTTTAATTGAGTCCGCGACGTGTAACGTATGCATTTATTTAACGTCCCGCATGCTTCGCGACGTGTTACCATAACGAGCCTGTGCATTTAGCTAATGTGTTCCTCACATTTATTGTAACGTGCATTACAAAACGAGAGAATGTATGTGTATGCTCTTTATCGTGCTATTTATATGTACATATATGTACAAACATATAGGGTGGTTTTTTTTTAAATATTTCTTTAATATTCTAGAAATTGATCTTTTGAGGTCATTTCATGAAGAAAAGTTCATATGAACATATGGTCTCAAAGACCTCATTTCAGAGATGCTGAGTATTAAACATATAAATTATAAAATTATCATTTTTTTTTAGTAGTTCTTAAACGAAAAAAGGTTTTAAAAAGTAATTAGCGAGAGTGTGCCGTAATAAAAATCTGAAAAAAATTTGATTGAAAAATTTTTCCGTCCATATTGGCGTTCGAGGCAGTAATGTACTATCTGAACCCCGTTTGTATGTCATTGACTTCTTACAAAACGGCGACTATAGGCAAGTAATATTCTGCTTACTTACTGACCTGAATTTGAAGAGAAATCGTCTTTTTGTTTAGGAGCTATTAAGATAAAACTTATTTTATAGAAATTTATAATAAATTTCTATAGAATTTTATAATAAAAATAATTTTATAGAATTTTTAACAATCTGTACCTCTGAAACGAGGCCTTTGAGACCATATGTTCATATAAAATTTTCTTCATAAAGCGACTTCAAAAACCGACTCTTAAAATATTGAACAGTACTTAAGAAACACCTTGTATACACTGTAGTGAATAATGCACGTGGCTATACATAATATATACAACACGAAGAACGAATGCCAAGATTTGCCGATTAGAAGGATTATTTTAAAACTTCGGATTTTGCAAGGGGGATTAGATTCGCGGTGGGCGGTGAAAGACACTTTTCAGCAAACTGAACAGGACACTTGAAAATAATTCTTTGTCTACGAAGAATGGAATGAAAGAGGGCCTTGAACTTGATGTTTTGTTCCGCTTGAATAAACTTTACCTTCACGTTTTAAATAGTATTTAAGAATTATATACAAATACACACGCTATTCTTTAAATTCGTAACACTTTCGAAAAGAAAATTTATCTTCTAGGAGCAAGGTTTTATTCAACAATTGAAATATCCGTTGTATTGCAAAACTATTTATATTGCCGACTACATCGTCGCGTTATTTTATTTGATGTGTCACGTTGAAAAATAGAACATGGTACGCTTAAAAACATTAAAACGTTATTATTTTAATTTTATAAAATTATTACATGTTTGAAATTTAATACAATAAATATCGATGAAAAATCGTTTAGTTTAACATCGTTTTATATATAATTACATTAAGAAGTCAAAGTGAACACTTTGACCAGCACGGTTTTATTTTCTTCGGACGGTGAATCATCTTTTCAACGTTTTCCATTCGCATGCAAGTTGCAGCCAAATCGGAAAGTTTGACATTAGCCTTTAATAATACAGACAGCGTAATTATTCTCAATTATAGTCTCGCTACGATGCGATTCCGCGGCGAGAAAAAGTTTTCCTCGAACTCAAAACACTCTTCTAAGGCGTTTCGAGGACAGACTCATTAAGTTCTTGTGTGTGACGTGTATTTTTTTGTTATCTTTAGATGAGGGATGCGATTCCGCAGAAAGGAAATAATAACGTAGCCACCCCCAAGTCCAAACCGTCCCTAGAGATATACCGACCCCCAGGTTCGTATTCTCTCGCTAATTAACAATAGGCGCACGAGCATACGTATCGTAAATCTTATCACTGCACACGGACGTCGTCCCGTTTGTTTTCACGGCCGCCTCTAGGTGGGAGAGCGGAAGGAACCACGGCGAACGTCACTAATCTTCGATTAAACGTGCACGCCAAGGAATTCACGATGAAGCAGAATGATTCGCATCCGTCTAAGTGAGTGCGAACCAGTGGACTATATTTAAATGGCGTACTGTCGCCGCGTGAGAATTAGTCGAGTTGAGTCACGAGGCTGTTTCTGAAAGCTGTACAGATTTTTATATTAATTACATAAATAATAGAACAACTTGGATTTTTCAGTTTAACGATGTAATGTTAAAGTGATTTGTTTAGTGATTGATTTCAATTTTTTTCATGAGAAAAGATTAGAATAAGAAATGTTTCTTTTAACTGTAATGTTAAGTCTTTAAGGTATAGAGAAGATTATAACGATATTAATAATAATGTGAATATACGTGGAGCGTTTTTGAATAAAAGTTGATTGATCGAACGCACGCTTCGCCTGGAATGCAGGATTTCAGGCACGATTCTGAATTTGGATCGATCTGTAAATAGTATGAACGGACATGTGTCTCGATTAGGTCTCGGACTAATGCATCGGAGCGCTATTATCTGCAGCACAGCAAATCGAGCGGCAATATCCACCGGTATCTCTACGCTCAGCAGCAACAGCTGCAACATCCTCTGCAGCAACAGCACCAACTACCGTCCCGTCATTCTCAGAGTGGCCATCATTCGACAGCGAACTCCACGTTGCGTCAGCCTCATCCTTTGGACACGTCCGCTTCCAGCGGAAACATTTTACACGTAAGAAAGACGCGAACTGTGCCTAAGATTAAAAAAAGATTTAAAAAAGAAAGATTAAAGAAGAGATTTTTTAAAAAAGAGATTGACCGCGGACCGGTCGTCCAGTTTAATTTAGGATTTAATACAGAGCGGTCATTAACTTGTCATTAACTTAACTGCCGAGAAGCTCTTGGGTTTAGATGAAAAATTACCTTGCCCCGTCAGGTCGCGAATCGGGTACACTTCAACGTGGACCAAAACGAAGTGAAGACTAATTCCGTGAAACCGGGCAAGCTTACTAAATCGCATACCTTTGTGTCGACTTACGGCTTGAAGCGCTCGAAGAGCTTCAACTCGACGGACGTGTTGGCCGCCAAGGCACTCAACATCGCGGACGCCTCCGAACTTGGAAAATTCCCCTCGCCCGTTCAAGATATACTTCTACGAGCGATAGAAGGTAAGAGTCTGTCCATCATCAGTTACTAGAATCCATTAAGCTAAGGATTTAAGTACACCATGTTACTCTGATCGAATTAGACATACTTTATGGCATGATCCATACGTCACAGGAAAATAGTAATTCAATAAAAGCAGGCAAATATATTATTCCTAACTACACGGTTTCTTTGACAATAAAATAATCAAAAGTTAACCAGCAATTAAAGAATTTAACAAACGATTAGAAAATTATTAAAAGTAATTGGCGCTGACGCGGATATGTGGTGTTTTTGACAGATCCGAATCTCTTAAATGCGAGGACGTTGATGGAACTAGTGCGGCACATTCTGGACAGGGTAGTGGAGAATCGCAAGTATGCTGAACCGGCAGCTAAAATTTGCATCACGATTATAGAGGTTCGTTATTTCTCTTTTGTTATTCTTTCATAAAAATTGGAAAGATCGGAGAACATTCGTTGCTCATTTTTTTTTACTAAACGTAAAAGAAATAACACGATGTTCTAAGAAAAAAAATATCTGAAAAATTATACTCATTTTTTTTAATTTTTAAGAAGTAAATTTAAAAAAGCCATTAGTTATTAAATATTGATGTCGTTCGATTTATTTTATGTATATCTAAAAGAATGGCGCAAACAGTAGTATTCCAGTTTAAACGATGATCTTCGTGTGACGCACGCAAGATGAAATATTGTATAACTTAAAATATATACGTTTCACGTACAGAAGGAAACGAAGGAAACTTTCCTGGAATCTCTGCTAAATACGTGCCAACAGTGGTATCAGGATCGCGCTAGATTACTGCACGACGGCACGACCTGCCATCGGTACTCAGCCTTTATGACGTTTCTCAACGAGATGTATTGCCAGGTATAACTAAGCACATAATAACACGTTTTATTACGTTTTATTACGTGGTGCCCATTATCTCCGTAAGAAATGCACATCGACTCATTACGACTTTAACGATATTTCTTGCGAACAGAAGCGGTTGCAAAGTTCTCGATTTAACGTATCTAGTGTTTGTTTCGATCATTTATTATTGTATGCCATTTTTTTGTCGTCTTACCGCGTTTTGTCGTATTACAACAGCGCTAAGCTTTCGAATGTACCCGCATAAATGTGCATAATCCCGTTGTTTCAGCTGAAGCGACGGCAGCTACAATTGAAGACGCAGCAGGAGGGCGTTCCTCCCGGACGCGTGCTCCTCACGTTGCTTTGGAAATGCTGCCAGGATTGTCTGCAACCGCCGGCTATCAACTCGCTCGCCGAGGTAAAACTGCGTTGTTAAATATTGAACTATTAAGGGATGAAATTTAAACCAATATCTTAAGTTAAGTAATATTTTGTTACTTTTAACTACCATATGTGTCGAAATTTACTTTTTTAACACAAAACAGTATTATTTTAACTCTATTGTTTTATTCAAATTAACGACATATTGAGTAGAAGCAAGGGCGACCTATAGGAATGGTTAAAAATGACTGAAATTGAGCATAATTTGACTCCACAAATTTAACAATGTAAGTTCAATTAGCGAGTGTTATGAAACAAAGCTATTGGCTGACAGCAAAACAATTGCTCCTTCATCCTTAGTTTAATCCAAATTCCTTGCAATCTATTCCCGGGTTGAGTGAAAATTACAGAGTTCAGCGGAGATACGAGATAAAACCGTAATAAGATGTAATGTGAAATTATATCCAAGATAAATATGAACTTATCTCATTCTCGCGCCGGACTCTTCGATTCGCTCCGATCTCTGATTGAATCAAAATTCGTTGAAACTCAATGGGAGGAGACTGATCCTTCTCTTCATCTGTAGACGAATTGTCTGTTCTTCATCCTCACGTGCATCGGCAAGGACCTGGACGCGGAGCTGCCCGCGCAGCTGCAGCAGCTGCTCGGTAGCGTGCGTGACGCCTTCCTGGCGGAGGATACGACGCTGCCGCCGGTCAAGAGGACGCTCCTGCAACTGATCGAGCTCCACGCCGCCCATTGGCAACTGCCGGCGCCGGCGGTGGTTTACTACTACCCCTCGAACTCGAACTCCAAGTGACCGCCACCCGACACCCACGGTATCTCCGTCCAGAATATGTCCGAGTGGATTTGCGCAAAACCACGGGTGTATTTTAAGTATTTAACAGTACAGACAAGTACTTAAGTACAAGTACTTGTACCGGAACGAAATGTTTTCTAACGAGCGCGCCTCAATGCGGGCACGTCAATGCCTTTCGACGCGACAATAAACACGAACGAAAGTACGATTATACTTTTTTTTTTTCTTCATTTTACAACGATCGCGAACGGTTTGCGTTCCTTCCACGAAACGGAAGTTTTTGTTCGATAATTCTGTATGCAAACGATGGTATACGAATAAACAACTTCTTTTACACGTGTCGACGGAGTTTCTGTGATAATCCATTCTTAGGGTTGAACAACAAGGTCAGGGAAATCCCAGCGAGGACTCGTTGTGATTTATGTGGGTGATATTTCATCCTTCGCGGACGCGTCGGGGAGTCGTCTGACTCGCGCGGGAGCTAGGAGGGTGAAGGACCTCGGCGTTTCCGAAACGAAGAAGCGGCTGCGTGCGAAATGAACGCACCGTACGCAATAAATGCGTGTGATCTCCTTCTACGAGCGCCGATTTGTGTCAAGGGCGATAAAAGATCGACCAGCAGTCGAGAACAGTAGACGCGATTTCTCTCCGTTTGTTGAGTCATGATGCGAATACGCCGCCATCGGGCGCATCTTTCGTGCTCGGCCGCCGACAGCATCATCGCCGAATCTTCCCGGATCCCGATAAGCGGTCTAATTAAGCCTCCTATAAATTATATTGCGAAAAACCGGGATCTGAAATCCCATCGTAGGCGTCTAGGGTTTCGAAATGAGAGCGCGACGGGCGTACTATTAATTACAATTAAGACACGTAATACTCGTAATAGTAATTATCCCGCACTATACAATCGCATTGTTCGCGATAATTACCATTACGTATATTATATAATATAGTAGTCACTTTAGACGCTTTAAGAACACTCGGAGGACATTTTAAATTTCATTTAAACTCCTTTCAGCCTTCTGTCATTTAGATATAACATTATTTGCTCATTAAATATAATATTCAACGTACCGACATCAGTACAAACAGAGTCAACTTATTTATAAGTCGGCTCTGTGTACGCGTCATGTATCAGCGTATTGTCCTATTCCTTCCGATCGCCGTTTGCCGGCGCACATCGGTGACATAGATTTTCTTTTCATTTTCACTTGCAAGGAACGGCCGCCGAAGTGGGGAAAAAAAAAAGAAGTCGGCCGGGGAATGCGAGTTAATTATGCGAGCGTGCCGTGTCCTCCGTGTCGTCTCTAACGTGTGCATCGGCACACACACCGTCCATCGTCCATCCGACGTCGCTCGACCTTGAAACGACCGGCGCGGGGACTCGAGAGAGGTTTCGCCTTGGGTAATCGGTGCCGCGGACTCGAAAACTAGGCCTGCGCCCGCGGTGACGTGACGTCGTCGCGCCGCATCGCGCCTTGATGTACAGATTGTACAAGTGGTTTTTCAACGGCCGTGGGATCGTAAGTACACCGCGATCACGCTCCTTGAATGCCGTTCCCGCGAACGTTACTTAAAACAGTAGATTGTATGTTTCTAAAGACGGCGAGAATCCGTCGGAGCCTCGATCGGCTCCGACGGTTTAATGGGAATGGTTTTCGGTGCCTCGCGATGAGACTCCCCAAATTAAAATTGAAATTCGAGATTTCAATTGTTCAAATTCTTCAGCCTCACGTGCATCAGCCAGGACCTGGGCGCGCGCCAATAAAAACAAATTGCGTAATCTTCGAATCGGCTAATTGCGTTAATGAGTTAAGGACGCGTGAGTGCGAGCCGTCGTGTCGCGTCGATCCTACCTCCAACTCCAAAACTCAAAAGTCGCCGTACGAAAAACGGTTGAAGAACACTGAGGCCGACGACGCCGTAGCGCCCGTAGCCCGCGGAGGAGGCGGCGAGAGGGAACAGATACGGAGGAGAAGGAGGAGGCGCGCGTTCGCGGTAACGAAACAAATAGGCCGGCGACTTTCACCGCGCGACCAAGAGCGGCAGGCGGCTGTGTGTGTGGTGTGTGGTGGCGGAGGCGCGCAGACCAGCAGCGGCACAGTCAGACGGGTCTCTGAGTCTCTGCAGGCCGTTCTTGGGGGCCCGCGCGCGCGTACCGTCGGAGTGTTGCTCCTCAGTCCTCGACGTCCTCGTCGCGAGGTCCGTCGTCCGTCCCTCGGCCCGTTTCCTCGACGGGGCCCGCCGCGAGGATAAGCGGATGGTGATCTCACTTGTTGGTACCAAGCACGTGGTCACAGTACGTGGTGCTCCGTTAGCGCGAGTGCTCTCCGTTCCCTCCTTCGTCCTCTCCTTCGGCTCTTATCCGCGCGCCCACACGCCCACACGTGATCGGCCACATCACGGGCCGGCCGAAGATCGAAAAATCGTATCGGTGGCATTTTTGCACCTCGTACCTCTCGCGCGCGGTGAGCTCTCTCTCTCTCTCTCTCTCCTCCGGCGCGATTGGCGATCCGCTGTGTTTCTCGGCTTCTCACCGCCTTCAGCAGCTTCTGGACCGGCCCGCGTCTTCGGTGAATCCGAAGATTCGTATGTGCCGCACGACCGCGCCTGGCACGTTCCCGTATCGCTCCGCTGATAGACGGTACCCAACGGTACCAACGGCATGCGTCCCCGAGGACACCGTTGATAGCGGAGAAAAAGAGAGAGAGATCGTCGAAGGGCGCGAAAAGGAAGACGCATCTTGGCATGAGAGAAATGCACGGGCGTGGACCAGGAGAGAGCGAGTGACACACGATGACACGACGACGACCGCCCGCGCCGGCCCGCAGCATCGCGCCGCTCTGCGCGATCGCTTGGGCGTTCTGGCTCGTGTTACCCGCTGAAACCGGTAAGTACAATCGCCGTTATCGTTCCGGTGTGGCCACTTCTTATATTTCCTTGGCTCCTGCCTCTTTTCAGAGGACAATACGGCCAATGTGTTGTGGCTACGAGTGGTCGCGGGCCATAAATCTTGTTACTCGTAGAAGGGGGGCTGTGCAGGAAACGATCGAAAATGTGAAAGACTCCATATTTTAAATATTTAAGTGTTTCTGCTCCAATATAATTATATCATATTTGTATTAATATTATAAAAATAAAGAAAAATTTAATTCAATAATAAATTTAATAATTATTCTTAACATTCATTATTATAAAATATCCCTATTTCCTCCAACGTTTTTTCCGCCCCTTTAATCCTCGCATCATAACTCACGAACGAATTGACGAAATTTAATGTTCCAAAGCGCAAATTAAAGCTACTACTTTTAGCTTTAATTTGCGCTTTGGAACATTAAATTTCGTCAATTCGTTCGTGAGTTATGATGCGAGAATTAGAAACTCGTAGAACACGAAAGGGCATGGTTGGAGGAAATAGGGATATATTTTGTGTATGCACTATTTAAATTATGTTGAAATAAATCTATCATATTTGTTAAGTTTCATCTGGGGAACTATGGGAGTAAATTGATACGTAAAAACACAGGATGTAACGAATTTGGAGAAGGATCTAATGACAAAAAATAACGCCTACATTTCATATCCGTGTCAATTTAAGTTCAGATATTTACGAAAGTTAGGGAACAACGCGAAACGCGAGAGAGAGAGAAAAGTAATTTTACGGTAGATCTAGCTCGTTAAACTCGTTTTATATTTTTGACCCGCTTTCGGTTGATCCTGCACGCTTATACCTAAATATCCTAATTTCGAAGCAGGAGAGCGTTACTCTAATAATTAAGACATCTAAAAGCCGTATTTTACATCTGAACTCGTCGGCCTATTAGACGATTATTAACTTTCACGATCTAACACGATGCTGACAATCGATTGTTTGCCCGATAATAATATTGCGAAATTCAGATTTCGATAAAGGCTACGGATTTACCTATATAAAGTGTGCCTGTTTTAGGAGCGGGGCCTAGCTACGCGGACAACAAACAGAGATACGATGGGTTTTACAACAATCTGATCCATCCTGACTGGGGTGCAATCGGCAAGTACTCGAATTTGTGTACTGAAAGTCAAGCGCCTCCGCTGTTTTATTATCACGCGCACACGTCAGAGGGTTATCACTTAAAAAACTCCACGCGTCTTTTTTTTCTCACTGAATAAATTTGCTGACGAAGGTTTCTCGAAGCATCTTAATAAGTTATTAGAATTTTATTATGTTTTACTCAATTTTTTATTAACATTTATTAACATGGCTTTTGCAACTCGACACTCTCAACGAGATACAGGAGACTTCAGACTTCTCTTAAATCTCTTAAGTATTAGTTATACATTTGTATAATTAAATACGCTTCGTACTTCGTCAATTTTATATCGAAGACAAGATTCGAGGTAAGAGAGGATGTGAAAACTAATCACTCACGAGGTGACGCAAAAAATACTTTTTAGAAGAGTTGATGAGACAAGTAAGTGACGACCCTGCGATTATGTGTGACACGGCGAAGGTGGTTTTCTATTGAAAGTTATTCTAATACGTGTCACACGTACCTTTGTAGACAGTAGGCTAATCCGAAAGGTCCCGGCGGCATATTCCGACGGTGTGTACGCGATGGCTGGCCAAGACAGGCCATCCCCCCGGAAGCTCAGCGACCTGTTCATGCAAGGTGACGATGGCCTGCCGTCGGTGAAAAATCGAACCGCATTGTTCGCTTTTTTCGGTGAGGATAATTAATACGGATAATAATACAGGTAGAGTTAGACAAAGAGCGGAAATTCACGAATACAGACCCGAAAATATAAGTAGTTTTTTATCAGTACAGAAAAAGAGGCAATAGAAAAAGTTGTTGAATAATTAATATCTTATTTGCAAAGCGCTGTTTGTAAAGTGAGCTTTTAGAGACAAAGAATACTTAAATTTGTTTCATTTTACCCAAAGCACTAATTGTAACGATAATGCATATTTAAAAATTGTTGGTATAATAAAAATTAAAAGAAGTGATCCTTTTATGTTTGTGTAAAAGAAATATCCGAGAATTTTAGCTAAGCATTAAATATACGCGAAGCGGTGTGCCAAATTCTGTCAGGAAAAGATATCTACGTTTTTAATCTATATCACGTAACAAAATTTGCTTAACAATAAGATATATAGTAATGACGAATTGATTATACTTATATTACCTTTAATCATGTCACGATCATGCGTTTCGTACGATTTTATCTGCAGCACATGTATTGTGTTACTCGCCTCGTACAGAATCCTCCATTTGTCCAAAGGTGGACATGTGCGAGTGGACGGGCACAGTTAATTGCCAAGTCTGTCGACGTTGCCTCGAAATATATGATATTGTATAAACCAGTCTAGAATCTGGGTGAGCTCGACGCGCCGCGACATACTCGTAGGCCGTAGATCTCCCTGCCGGAACTCGTGCGACTCGCGACATCCTCGTACGGTGAATCTTTTCAGGACAGCTGGTCACGTCGGAGATAATCATGGCCAGCGAAAGTGGTTGCCCCATAGAATTTCATCGGATCGACGTGGACAAATGCGATCCGGTTTTCGACAAGGAGTGCCAAGGTAACAAGTACATTCCGTTCCTGCGAGCGGATTACGACCGTCACACCGGGCGCAGCCCCAACAGTCCACGGGAACAGGTAATTCCCGGTTTTCTCGAGCGGCACCTGGTCAGCCTCGCGCCGCGCGGACCGCTCTACGGCTCTTACGGGTTTTACTTCCGGGAGCGGCTGACTTTCGACTTTATCTGACTTTCGCCGGTTATGATAACGATACCGAACGTTTGAATCGATCTCTATCTAACTTACAGTCACGTTTAAACGATCTGATACTATCACTGAATACCACGGCGATTCTTGTTGCGAAACTCTATTTTGATCGTTTTTCTTTGATGAAAAAATGTCTCAGAATTTTCCATATTATTAATCAAAATTTCTGTAAACATTTTCAGACTTTCTCAGAATGCTCAGAATTTTTTAGATTTTTTTATACAAATTGGAACACGTTTTTCAGAAAAACTCAGACAAAATAAGAATAAAATATTTCAGATTTTTCTCACCAACACACCTTTGTAGAAATCTTAATAAATATGAGAAAATCTGTGCAATTTATCAAAAATTTTCGTACATATGGATACTGAAATATTCCGAAAATATCCAATTATTTCTGAAAGAGAGAGAGTATTTAAGAAATTATATATTTTTTTCAGAATTTTTTCATAAGTCTTAAATCTTACAAAATTTCTGAGAAAATATGACACATTTTTTCCAGGGTTCTTTCTTTTTCTTTTTTCTTTTTTCTTCGGTCGGGAGCGGTTAAACGCTCCGACGATCCCTGAGACAGTGATCCGTGAGAAGTAGCTCTGAATACGTGAGATTGCAGATAAATAAAGTCACGAGCTGGATCGATGGCAGCTTCGTCTATTCGAGCAGCGAGGCGTGGGCCAATACAATGCGCGCGTTCGTGAACGGCAGCCTTCTCATGGAGCAGACAAGACAATTCCCCGTGAGGAACACCATGCGCGCGCCCCTCTTCAATCACGCCGTGCCGCACGTTATGCGAATGCTCAGCCCGGAGCGCCTATATCGTAAGCGAGGATATCTACGTGTATAAATTTAGCCTTATAAATAGCCCGAAGACTTTCTCAAGAAATTCGTAACCGCGCACCCGCCCGAGCTGATTATTATCTAACTGATTTTTAATTACACGCCGTAACACTTTCCTCACCTTTCATTCGACAATAAGGCATCTCTCGGTTGAATTGAGATCGGGATGTGAGAAGAATTTTGTTCCAATGGAAAACATTCTGTTGGAGCAATTGTGCCGCTCGTTACTAGCTAGAAAGTTTAACTGGCGAGAAGTCTTCGTCTTCACTTGCTTATTAATCATATTTGATACTTCAACACCTTTGTTGTAAGGAAAAAACTTATTCCGCCTATTAACCCTTAGCTTTGCATATATGCAAAGTGACTTTCGATGCTTTCTTATGAATTAAGTTCGAATTAAAAACTCACGGTTTTGCGCATCTAGGCCTTCTCTTCATGTACTTTTTATTGGTTGTCCGCTAAAACAAAAACGGTTCAAACAGTTAAAAAGATTTATTAGTAAAAAAGAATGTTTTAAATATTTTTTTAGGATTCCTTAAGCAGTCATTATTTATTTTAAAAATATTCAGAAATATTTACGAAAAATTGCGCATTTAAGGGCTAAATATACGAAACGAAGCAAATCCGTGGCAAGTCCGATATAAATGTAATTTCTTCGGCTATTCACTTTATTATTGAAACAATACCTTTCTTCGCAACATTTTAGCAACGCTTACACATGTTCCATCTAGTAGTCGTTCAACGCTTACATAATTTGAGTCTTTTCACTAATTAAGTATTATGTTATTATTCACGATCGTTATCGAGCACCGATCCGTTGCCGCTGTTTTTGCATTATTACTCGTAATTTTTGTGCATTAACCGCACGCGCTCGTGCCCGTCCTATTACGTCGCGCGTTTTAACTTTCCCCGCAATCAATTTTCTGACTTGCGAAAGTGGCCTAACAATTAATTATATTGCGCAGTCCTTGGCGATCCGAGAACGAATCAGCACCCACCGTTGCTGGCCCTGGGAATCTTGTTCTATCGGTATCACAATGTCATAGCGGCTCGTGTACAGAAGGAACATCCCGGCATGTCTGACGAAGAAGTTTTTCAGAGGGCACGTCAGATGGTCGTCGGGGCGATTCAGGTAGATAATAGCTCACCTCTAATTTTCTCTCAAAGATATACGGTAAATAATAAAGACGGTATTATTCTTATCTAGCGCGGAAAGAGTAAAAGAAACAGAAGTAAAGTGAGTTTTATGTAATTAATAAGCTTTCGAAAAGTCTTGAGTGGAGTTGTTGAATGGAGTCGTTTCGAATCGTAGCGCAATTTACGTAGTTTGCATTTTTTACTCGCAAAATTTCACTGCTTCCCGGCGCGTAAAGTTTTTCTATCCTTTTATAGAACATAATCCTTTACGAGTACCTTCCGGCATTGCTAAACGAGGATCTGCCATCGTACACCGGTTATAAACCAGATCTGCATCCGGGTATTAGTCATATCTTCCAAAGTGCCGCTTTTCGATTCGGTCACACTCTTATACCGCCGGGCATATATCGGCGAGATGAAAATTGCGAATACAGGAAGACCAACACAGGCCAGCCAGCTATGAGACTTTGCTCTACATGGTGGGACTCAAACGTGAGTGTACCTAAAGATTTATTCTCTCACAAAATGTCTTCGTAAACTTTTCGAAAGATATGTATATTTTATACCCGTTAATCATATCAATTATTGCGATAATTCTCGTTTGTACTATATTAATCGTCGGTATAAATTTTAAATAATTATTAAACACTTTCTTGAAATTATTTTAACGCTTTAATCTTTTCTAATAATTTTCGATTATTTTAATCTCTCATAATTTTTTACCTAGAACAAATCATCAAGATGTTTAAAAGGAGCGAGTTTTAAAAAGTTGTAACGATTCGAATGACAATTTTCCTCGCGTGACAACTTTCCTTTTAATTATAAGAGAAATCGATTCGCTTAATTCGTAAAAAATTTCTATTAAGGTGTGGCTCCAAGCTCTAGAACATTCTACGTGATCTAATTATTAGACTAAATCACTAAATGCTCACGAGGCTCGTGATCGTATTAAACATATAGATGCTGCTCACAGGAGGTTTTAGCTAACAGCACGATCGAGGAGCTGATCATGGGCATGGCGTCACAATTGGCGGAGAAGGAAGACAATCTTCTCGGTACCGACATCCGAAACAATCTCTTTGGCCCCATGGAATTCTCGCGCCGAGACCTCGGCGCCCTGAACATCATGCGAGGTCGCGACAACGGTCTTCCGGACTACAATACAGCCAGGGCGCGGTTCAAGCTGGCCAAGCGGAAAACGTGGAACGAGATTAATCCGGAATTGTTCAATAAAAACCCGTCGCTGCTACGTACCCTCATCGAAATTTACTCGAATAATCTCAACAACGTTGACGTTTACGTCGGTGGGATGCTCGAGTCGAAGGGCGGTCCCGGAGAGCTCTTCACCGCGGTTATAAAGGAACAATTTCTCCGTTTACGGGACTCCGATAGGTTCTGGTTCGAGAATGAGGAAAACGGGTGAGTGAATTCGTTCTTACATTAATATTTATGTGCATCGATTATCTTCTAAAATGGGCCGTAATGAAGGAACTGTTTATATTTTACGATCTTACAAATAAATTATATAGAGATACGGGTGATTGTGACTTAATTGTAGGAACTCTCTAACGCGCGATTTTATCCGATTTTAGCATTTTCACGAAAAACGAGATAGAGGAAATCCGTCGTATCACACTCTGGGACGTGATTACGAACGCGACCGGCATACCACCCGATGCGATCCAAAGACGAGTGTTCGTTTGGCAAGACGGTGACCCGTGTCCTCAGCCATTCCAATTGAATTCGACAATGCTCGAACCCTGCGTCCCTCTACAGCGCTACGACTACTTTGAGGTAATCAGCTTTAAGAGATACGGTCCATCGTGTCAAGGAACAACTCAACTTACCTCTCACTTGTTATCTTGCGCGGATATCTTCTTTAATATCCTGATTTTTATGATTAAATCAAAATAATCTAATTTTTTGCTTTTAATTGCTGTTCCAGAGCTCTTCTGATATTTCATTGTTTCTTTACGCTAGATAAAACGACCTCTTTAATATTCTAATTTGTGCGATTGAATTCAGATAATTTTACTCCGTTTTTTCCTTTTTCTTTTAAATTGCAGTTGTGGAATATCAAGTTTTAGCAATTGCGAGCTACTCTGACATTCCATTTTTGTTACACTGAATAAGATGCGATTCTTGAGCGAAGAAAGACCATTTTGCACAATTTTTTTGGAAATATATGTATGTACCATAGGGTAGCGAACTCGTCTATATCTACGCGTGCGTGTTTCTTGGATTCGTTCCGATCCTCTGTGCCGGAGCCGGGTACGGATTGGTGAAACTGCAGAACAGACGGCGGCGCAGATTGAAAATACTTCAAGAGGCGATTCAGAAGCGAAGTGATGGCCGGATCTGCGTCGATAAGATGATCGTACGCGAGTGGTTGCACGCGAACCATCGCCGTCTCGTAAAGGTGAAATTCGGACCGGAAGCGGCGTTGCACATCGTCGATCGGAAGGGGGAGAAACTGCGCACGTTTGACTTCAGCGGCGTCAACACCATAACTATGGAGGAATCGCAGGTACCTCCTTGTGATTGTAAAAATAAACGATATTTTTTTCAGCGACATGTCAAAAAACCTATATATCACTAAACCTTTTGGCTAATTTATAAAATAAGGCACTTTTCTTGAATTAATTTTCTGAATGCAATAAATTCCTATTCTTCATCTAACTTTGAATTTATATTTGACATGTACAATTATCAAGATATTGAATTTTTAAGAAAAAAACGCGCAAGAATAAATATAAAAATAGATAAATATTTGCTATTCCCAAAAGATATATCTATAATTTATTATTGAAGAATATTGCACAATAACAACTGCGCTATTCTCATCAAGCAATCCAAAATGACAACGATTAAAACTCGAAATTAATAATCGCATCATCCAATCAATTGCATTTGATCAAATACTCGAAATCACATCGCAAATTAATCTTACGCTTCATTAAGTAAGAGCTGACTCTTTAACGTCACGCTGTGCACCTGATAATTATTAATCGCGGTTCCAGGAGAGCGAAACCGGACATCGTAAGGCCCTAGTGCTGTTACGTATACCGCGCGACTACGACCTTGTCCTTGAACTCGATTCGTTGGCTTCGCGTAGAAAGTTCATTGCGAAATTGGAGGCGTTTCTGGCGTCGCAAAAAAAGCATTTCACACTCACACCAGTCGCCCGGGATATCATGCTGGCAAAAGCGGAAACCAAGGAGCGCCGGCAAAAGAAGCTCGAACAGGTTTGTTTTTCTTTCTCCCGTGTACACATTTATGAATGCATACGCAACTTCGTTTAGCACACCAAAAGGTTGATTGACACCTCAGAAAGGAATAACAGTAATTTTTCAATTGGTAAAAAAGGAAAGGAAGAATATGAACGTATTATTACGTATGCGTGAGAATATACAGTTTCCGTGTATAATTCATTTTACTTCTTACTGCAAGTAATAAGTGCATTTAGAGTATTCATTGCATATATGGAAGATTTATGACATTCTTGATAACATCGCGAAATGTTTCTAGTTCTTCAGAGAAGCGTACGCGTTGACTTTCGGTTTACGCCCCGGCGAACGAAGGCGGCGATCCGAAGACAGTGACACCGGGGAGGTCGTCACGGTAATGCGCACGTCGCTTTCCAAGAGCGAATTCGCGAGTGCTCTCGGCATGCGGCCCGACGCGGTCTTCGTGAAGAAAATGTTCAACATCGTCGACAAAGACGGCGACGGCCGGATCTCCTTCCAGGTATAATCGTCGTTCGCTTCATTGAAGCTGCGCTTTTACCATTTTGCCTCATAACTTTCGTTCTTGTCCGACGATCATCAACGAAGAACGACTCAAATTCCAGGAATTCTTGGACACGGTCTTGCTGTTCTCGCGCGGCAAAACCGAGGACAAGCTGCGCATCATCTTCGATATGTGCGATAAGGATAGCAACGGCGTGATCGACAAGGAAGAGCTGTCGGAGATGTTGAGGTCGCTCGTGGAAATAGCCCGTACCACGAGTCTCTCGGATGATCACGTCACGGAACTGATCGACGGCATGTTCCAGGTACGTTTTTTTTATTATCTTCACTTCATCATGGATTCTCTGTTCTCCGAAGTGTACCTTCTGTTACCATCGCGATGATAAATCTCTTCATTGATCAGGATGCCGGACTCGAGAGGAAGGACTATCTCACGTACAATGATTTTAAATTGATGATGAAGGAGTACAAAGGCGACTTCGTTGCGATTGGTCTCGATTGCAAAGGCGCCAAGCAGAATTTCCTCGACACATCGACGAATGTCGCTCGCATGACTAGCTTTCACATCGATCAACTGCCGCCGGAGGATTCGAAGAGCTGGACGCGTAAGCAGTGGGATGCCATATCGACTTTCCTCGAAGAGAATAGGCAAAACATATTCTACCTTTTCGTTTTCTACGTGGTCACCATAGCTCTCTTCGTTGAGAGATTTATTCGTGAGTACTTAGTCAGAAATCTAAATAAGAGACCTAACAAAGAAAGATATCTAAACGTACATTAAAACGTCATTTTCCTAAAAGTTTTTAAGACATCCTTTAAATATTCGAAAAGCATTCTGTTCATTTATCGCAAGATTCCAATTTTCTGCCTCTTTCGCAGATTACTCTTTTATGGCGGAACATACAGATCTCAGGCACATAATGGGCGTGGGAATCGCCATAACCAGAGGATCAGCGGCCGCACTGTCCTTTTGCTACAGTCTTCTGCTATTAACGATGTCGCGTAATCTGTTGACGAAACTGAAGGAATTCTCGATCCAGCAGTACATTCCGCTGGACTCGCACATACAATTCCATAAGATCGCAGCATGTACGGCACTTTTTTTTTCCGTGCTGCATACGGTTGGTCACATAGTCAACTTTTATCACGTTTCTACGCAGCCGATAGCGCATCTTCGCTGTCTCACCAGTGAAATCAGCTTTCCCAGCGACGCGCGGCCCACTATCTCCTTCTGGCTGTTCAGAACAGTGACCGGTAAGTTGGCTCTCGTCAAAGATTTTGCAATTTTGTTCGACATCCTAAGAGTTAATGATTTCCTTGTTTCGCAGGTTTAACCGGTATTCTTCTCTTCGTCATCATGACGATCATTTTCGTCTTTGCACATCCGACTGTACGGCAGAAAGCCTACAAGTTCTTTTGGTCGACACATAGCCTGTATGTCGTCCTATATGCACTCTGCCTGATCCACGGTCTGGCCCGTCTGACAGGCTCACCGCGATTCTGGATATTCTTCATCGGCCCGGCAATCATTTATGCGCTGGACAAAGTAATTTTATATACGTTTTTCTCTGAAAGTAGAACAGTGATAAAGAAAAAAAAAATAACTCCCTACTTTCTGCATATACATGCAGAAGTACAGCTTACATATGTATATGCACGACATTCGTAATTACAAAACTTTATTAATTATGCATGGATCGTATATGATGTAACAAATCTCGTATGTTACGCGTTTCATTCTTGTTTAATGCAAATCGTGTCCTGCTCCTATTTTATATATATGTATAGTACGGTGTCCGTTAATAACGCGATAAAAATAACGCCGAATGCCTAGTATCGATAGTATCGATTGATTTCAGGTCGTCAGTCTGCGAACTAAATATATGTCTCTGGACATCATTGAGACGGAATTACTACCCTCCGATGTAATTAAGATCAAGTTCTACAGGCCTCCGAACTTGAAGTATCTGTCGGGCCAGTGGGTGCGTCTCGCCTGCACCGCTTTCAGGTCCAACGAGTTTCACTCCTTCACGTTGACTTCGGCACCGCACGAAAATTTTCTGTCGTGCCACATAAAAGCTCAGGGACCGTGGACGTGGAAGCTACGTAATTACTTCGATCCCTGCAATTACAGTCCGGACGACGATCGTCCGAAAATTCGTATAGAGGGTCCGTTCGGTGGAGGAAATCAAGATTGGTACAAGTTCGAGGTCGCGGTGATGGTCGGAGGAGGAATCGGGGTGACTCCCTACGCCTCGATGCTCAATGACCTCGTGTTTGGAACGTCTACCAACAGATATTCGGGTGTTGCGTGTAAGAAGGTGAGTGCAAAGATATAAATATAAATATATTTTTCTTTTTATATAAAAAATATATATGTTCTTTATGTAATATATAAATTATCATAAAACATTTTTCTCACAAAAATGACTAAAAGAATTCATAATCTTCGAAATTGGGGCGTAGTTTAATTGTATTTTCGATAAGTATTTAACTATTTTTTTACTGTATTTAAGTATTTTTAATTGTTTGAGAAGCTAAATATTTCTAAAAAAAAATATTAATTAATGTAAAAATGTCGGTAAAAGTGATGCAAAAGCGGCGTTTGCTTTATTGCTGGAAAGTTTCTGTCTGTTTCACTGCCGAAAGAGAAACGCGAATGTAACTAGAATATCGTCGAAATATATAACTCATTGCGTTGAATTTAACGGCCCATTTAAAATGAGAAAACGCTCCCGTTTCTTTACCCGATAATAGTCCGAAAGTGTCACTTTCTTTTTATCCCGCAGGTCTATTTTTTATGGATCTGCCCATCGCACAAACACTTCGAATGGTTCATCGACGTTCTCAGAGATGTCGAGAGAAAAGACGTTACGGATGTACTTGAAATTCATATATTCATCACACAATTCTTCCATAAGTTCGATTTACGCACTACTATGCTGGTAAGTGAATTTATTTGGGAATGCTTGTACCATCCACGATGGATGAAAAAGCACACGAAGCTTCTGCTATACTTCATTAAGTTAATCGTTTATATTGACAACATTCTGTTTCACATATGTAGTACATATGTGAGAATCACTTTCAGAGGCTATCGAAGAAGAGTATATTTACCGGACTGAAGGCCATCAACCATTTCGGTCGACCAGACATGACGTCGTTTCTGAAATTTGTTCAGAAGAAACACAGCTATGTGCGTTCGTAATATTAATTTAAAAAAAAACCGTCCGCTCAAAAGCTCAAAGAACGTCTGAAGAAGATCCGAAGAGTTAAAATGTCCTTTCTGCTTTTACGCGGCCTGGATATATAACGTTTGATATTATTTTTGTAAATACGCATATGCTGAACGAGATATTATTGATCTGCAGGTTAGCAAAATAGGAGTATTTAGCTGTGGACCGCGTCCTCTGACGAAAAGCGTCATGTCGGGCTGCGACGAAGTCAACAAAACGCGGCGTCTGCCGTACTTCATTCATCACTTCGAAAACTTCGGCTAGTCGGGTACCCTGCTCCCCGTTCGCACGAGATAACGGACTGTCAACGGTGTTTGACAACCTTTTATTGTGAATCTCGACGATTTACTGCAGAATGTACATATTTATGCGCTGAAGCGCTGCTTTTTACTATTTATTATCTATCATGAGTATTAAATTTCTTATTTATGAACACAAAAGTCTCTCCCCATTTTATCTTCCTGAATTTAACGTGCAGAAAAACTTAGTCGCTTCATTATAATTTTTCACGATTTTATTACGAAATTTTCATTTATATTCGTAATTGTAATGCGAATGCTCTCAAGATGGCTTTCCGCAGTTTCCGCAAATAACTCAAGTCAGGGTTGTTTTGGATTCTTTTTTTTTAATTAAATAGTTTTCATTAAATAATATTCATATAATAAAATCCGTATCTAAGTTTTTAATGGCGCTTGGGAAAGTATCGTAGCTGTCCGCAAAGTTCGGGAAATGTATTAGCCATTAACGGTCCTGCGCGTGGCTGGCGGGAATGGATATGACCAGTTACTCTTGCTGGGCTCGTCGCCGATTTCTTGTGGGAATTCGGACAGCTCGTGCGACGTATAGCCCCGATTAATGACACCCTCGGTGTCATCCTTAGCGGCGTGCCTATTCTGAAGTTTCGACGACAGTTGACTGAAACATTTTTAGAGCCGTAGAACGCATGAACTGGAAACATAATTCAGTTAAATTCGGCTGATAGATACTATAACGCGAACCTCATTATTCGATCTCCGAACGAATCCTCAATCTTGGGAACTTTCCGCCTAACGTTCCGCGTATCGAAACTCTCCTCTATAATGACATGTCTGTCATACGGCGTGTCGTAGTCGACCTCGAGTATGGTCGAGAATTGATGAGGGAAGATCATGTCTATAGCTGTTATTACGAGTCCCGCGAAGAGGCACGCGGCACCTGCGAAGAAAAGAAGAATCGCTACATATATCCGCGCATCGACGAGCGTAATCAAGTCGTTTCAAGACAAGGACACGAACCGGCTGATAGCACCAACCAGTAGTTCCAGCCTAGGTTGAAGGAGAGGATCGAGCCCTCGATGTGAGCTATCAGAGGCTCGCATGGTAAAAGTGCGGTATAGATCAGGTTCGTTAGCAACATGCACAAACCCGTAAAAATCATGCCGTATGCCCCATACCGCGGTACCACCATAAGTAGCAAGTTCATCATTAGCCACGAGGCAAAAGAGGTCCTGCACAAGAAAATTGATCGTTTCGCGTACGTGCATCGAGTAAAAAGTTATAAGACTCTGGAAATGATTCCTATAAAGGTACTTCATCACGGAAGTGATGTACCATAGCATAATCGAGGCGTAGTATCCAGCTTCGCGATACCGCGAGCCCCAGGAGAAGCCCTCCTGATGAAGACTGAAGTACTCCGCCAAGGAGACGATGGGGAACGGCGCGCCCTGGTAAAGAGCCTGCTTGAAGGCGCTGGTCATCTCGCCGGAACTCCGCCACCAGAACCGTTCGTTGTACTCGACATCGCCGCTCGTCTGCTCGCTACCTGGCGATACTGCAACGATAAAATCTGGTTGACTCAGGCAGACAGATTGTAGCGAACATTCCCCAGGTAGCAAACGTTATTTGTCGTTATACGTTAACGTTGAAATAATCAAAAACGTCATTTTGACGTCAGTTTACTACCTGGGTTGGTTCGAAAATTGCAATTTGCGGCGCGCAAAATTTTACCTGAAAATTTCAACCTTATTTTCTAAATTTATTCTGTCAGATTTGATCAGTCACGGTTCGACATCTTGAATCGTAGGAGAGCGCGTGTAAAATTTAGATATCCCTAGCTTTCTTTGAAACTTACACCTGTACGTTATATTGATGTGCATCAAACCGATGTAACCACCGATGTCGGCCGTTGCCTTATGCCTGGAGAAAGCGCTGTAAGAGCTGACAATGGTAGCGGAGCTCGTATGCCAGGATGAGCCGTATTGCGCCACTACGCGCACACAGAGAGCACAACGGTTATTCTTCCGCACGTTCGCGGCGTTACGTTTGCGATTATTCTTGATTAATCATCTCGGGGATAGATTTGGCAACTTTATTTAACAGTCAAAGAAGCGTCAAACACGCAGTTTACTGCGGACACTACAAGCGGCCAGTGGCGTAACTGCAATGTTCAACTCGTATTTTAAATAATTTCGATCTCGATTATTTTGTTCTTTATCTCATTTTTCGAACTTTAACGCGCTTAAAAGTGATAAAACGATATATCGCACATCGAGGAAAATGAAACGCAGGTAGACAACACGATTCAGCGCTACGAAATATGTAGATGAGTCCGTTGAATAGTTTTATTTTCTTTGCTTCTTTATTAATTTCTTTCCTTCCTATTTCTTTTATTCCCTTCTTTTTGTCGCTCTCGCGACTCGAGGTTCGCGGGACGAGTCGGGTTGGTTACGCCACTGGCAGCCAAGGCCCCTTGACTTGGAAAGTAGACAAAGTGCACGAACCTTGAATCGTCGCACCCACGAAGAGGCTCAGGGTAATCGTGAGAAATGTGGTTAACCGCTGCGGCGGGAGAAACACCAGGTTTTATCACGGCCAGAACACGCCAGAACTCTCGTAATTGACTTAAAACTCGTCGGTCACGAACGGACGCGACACGGAGGAGGAGTGGAGAAAAAACTGCTCACCTCTTTCCTGACGCCTGGGAATATGACTAGAAACGCGGTGAACAGGGTGCCGAATATCACGAATACGATAACCAGGGGCACGTCACCGGTGACGGGAGTGCGGTTGCTGTAGCTGTAGAGCGTCGGGCCGCCGTCGCTGCGAAAGGCATCGAACCATCCCTTCATCTTTCCTGGATCAAGCTATAGTTCCGGCTCGCCGGAATCTGGGCCACTCGAGTGAAAAAGATTTTGCATTACCATCTTCGGCAGAGCACGTTTATCGTAGACTATACATTTCCCTCGCGAATCGTACTCTCTTGTACTACTTTCATACTATTTCAAGACACAATTAACCATCATTTTTATTTGAGAAGAAAAATAGTACGACTACTTAGCGATAAAAAGCGCAGGCAACAGCGCAGACTTTGAGAAGATAACTTCTGGGCGTTGCTAGACACTTTATTCAGATATCCTTTTAACTTTTAATTATTTGGGGAACACCGATGGATCTCTACGGGTGACATCACCGCGAATAAAAATAAAAATTCATTCGTTGCGATATAATTTTGGAGAAGCGCAATTGGACCCACCCAAAAAAACGCGCAACTTTGAGTCACGAGGGATTTTCTGCCTTCGAGGGGAATTTACCTACGACCAGCAGGTTCGGGCTCAAGGTCGGAGTTGCCAAAACGCCTTGCGAAATCCTCGGCATGCGTCGAAAGCGCACTCGCGCACCGTGCGACATGTGGGACCGAAGGCGGCGAGTGTACTGGGGCGGCGGGGCCCCCGAGTGGGTTAACAGGCTTGGAAAGCGGTTTCCACCAACGGACAGACGACCTCGTGCATTACCTCGGCGGGAGAGAGAGTAAGACAGAGAGAAGAGAAGGTGATGCCGCGCGGGTGGGGCTGTCACCGCGATGGTGCCGATGGTCATCGGCGGGAGAGAACGAGAGAGAAAGGCGGGAGCGGCGGGAGAGACGGAGAACGGCTCGACGAGAAAGGTCTATATTCTCTATATCGGATCAGCTGATCCGATTCCCCCGTTAACCGTTCGCTCCGGGCCGACTTCAGTCGCTCGCTTTTTAAGTTAGGTACATCTATTAGTGTCTGAAGTATATAAGTATATAATTCGATCAATTCTTTGCTAAATATAATAAGTGTCGTACTCATCACGTCGGCGTTTAACGGCGGATGATTCAGATTTTCCTTAACGAAGAAAAAATTGAACAAGTTCTATGTTTTATACTGCTTTTCATTTCTAGCATCGTATATCTTCTATAATTAGGCTTCAAATTAAAATTCTGTTAGACTAAACCGTTCGAAATTAATTCGAAAATATGGCATCGTTAGATATTCGCATTCCTAAAGTTTTAATTCAACAATATAATCGCTTCTTCTTACTTATATGACTATACATATAAAAATTAACAGTCTGTTTAAAATTAATGAGATATCTCGTCCTTGCTACGATATATGTTACTGAGTTCTTTTTTTTTTTAATTATTCGATGAATCAGTCATCGAAAGCGATTCCGTGTAACAACGCGCACAATATGACGACGTGCGCAAGGACACGGATCGCATGGCACGCGAGCGAGATATGGCATGCGGGTGACATCGATGCCGGCAGACGAAATAACTTTCGTGGCGAACGAACGAGAGCTTTCCCGAAATATTCTCGAGTTATAGTGGCAGGCGCGATTTGGATTGCCACTTGAATATATTACGAGCTGATGACAGTGACGACTCGGATTTACAGTCGTGAAAATAGAAGTGCGCGAGTCTTAAGAAATTTTGACCGACTTACAAAAGATCTAAAGGGTGAGAAAAAGATTGTCGCTTTATCATAGTATTAAATGAATACACGTTTGTAATCTTTTATTTATTTATTCAAAATCACAAAAGCGTTTTCGACTGGGCCGCGGGTTTGCTCGCTCCGAGAAATCGAGCAACAACATTGGTCGATTTGCCGAAGTGACGTCATTAATCGCAATTAATCGCCTTCGGAGCGAGCGGACAGAGAGGTTAGACTGACACATGGGCTGCATTCCGATATTCACTGTCAGCAACTTTCAGTACTGAAAATTTATAGTATACGTGACATAAAATATAGATTTGCAGTACTGACAGTGAATATCGGAATGCAGCCGTAGTCAACGTAGACTGTGCGTGTATCTTTCGCAAATTGCGAATTACGTAGAGGCGTGGACCTTTTACACGACAAATATCGTTCTAGTGAACAGTTAACGGTAGCCTCGTCGCGCATAGATCGCTTTAATCTTCACACAAGTTCCCTTTCTCTGTTTCTCTCGAACAACGTCATATCACTTGCATCACTTTCCTCCGGTGCACAGAAGAACTTATCAATGTTCTGCATGTCGCGACGTCCTCCGATTCGCCTCTGCCAAATGAACGACCGTCGTCGCATATCGAGTCGCACATACCGGTAGCGGAAGCGTGGTATCGGGGAGCCGTATATCTCGCTCGTTCCCCGAGGCCGGGTACCGCGGTATGTCGCGATCGCCGTGTCCAAGCCGGCTATGCTATACCGCCGCCAATAATTCCGCTATTTCGGGCCGTCTAATTTGAGTTCGGTGACGCTATGCTTTTAACGGCGGCGTTGATAGCGGAGCATCATCCAGCGCCCGAGCGCCGTCGGCCGCCACCACCACCACCACCACCGCCCCGGCTCCCGGCTCCCGCCAGCAATAACCACCGGAACGACGAGCGACGAGAGTCCGGAGTCCGGTGGTGGCGAGACGGCCGCTCGCTGCAGTCTCCCGAGGGCTTGGGCCTCCTACTGCCACCCGACGCTGGTCCTCCGATCCTTAAAGGTAAAATCAGCCCTTCCTCCTGGAGATCATTTGCATTTTCCGCATTTTCCCGCGAAACAGTAACCCCCTTCCGCAACAGTAATTAATCCGGGCATGATCAGGCAACTGGTGACGATGTTTTGGACTGTATTTTGCAGTTGTTAAAGACATTCTCGTAAAATCGGTGATTAATTCTGAATTCCTCAGTATAATTGTTGATATGTTTTTCAGAATATTTTTAGAAGAGGATATATGGATAATATTCGGTGTTGTTATGATGACTGAAGCGAAAAATTTATTATCCTCGCTCATCCTTAATATAAATTTTATGTGAAATTAGAGTATTGTTGCGCGTGCGTCTGTTGCAATAAAGGTAAATAAAAACGAGAATTGAGAATGATTACTAAATTCTTTCAGATGTGGAACAAAAGAATAACATTAGACCATGTGGAGATAGTATGTTTATAGAAAGCTTTTTTGTCTTGATATACATATGTATCTTGTATCTTCAATATGCAGATTAGTTTTAATACTTTTAATTATACTAATTTTCAATGTCAATCTTTTGGAAAAGTTTGATGGTACATACATTCGGAAATCTCAAAAGAGTTAATCATTGAATCACGATGTGGATAATGGGGGAGATAACTCATTAGTGAAATACCGATTTTTTTTTGTGCCGAGTTTGTTAAGAACCAATTACGAGAAACGTACAGAAATAATTCGGAAGTCTTGCATATTGCAAACGAACAGTTTGGCATTCATAAACGTTATTTTTACTCCAAATGCGTCGCCGCTTCTGGCAAAACACACAATATATCTAACACACAAAATACCTAAAACTTCTTCATATGTATGTATATATATGTATATATATATATATATATATATATATATATATATATTTTTTTTTTTTATAAAAAGATAATATCCGTTATAAAATTCACGTTAAGAGTATTCATTGTTTTTTAAATCTTTAATGTAAAAAATAAAAAAAAATTGAATTTTAGCTGTTATGAATCTTCCTAAAAAAAACGTTGTTATATTTATAATTACATCTACACTCTACTGCATCGAAATAATTCTGAATACATAATTAAGAAGGATTTAGTTAATAGGCTTTGCATCGAACGTTACTTTAAAACGTCGCGTTTCTCTTCCTGCGGATTCCGATTTCTCTCCCTTATGAAACTTTTATGAAAATTTTTTCGGCAATTATACCAAGTCCGAAAACGGGAGCGCGGTCTACGGAAACTGCATTCCTGTATCCGAAAATACGTGACCGTCGACGAAGCGAAAATTCGACGAGGCCGTCATTTCGTGAGTCGGCAAGAGCTTCAAGCAACAGGATGGTAAAGTGATCGTTGGCGTGCTGCCACGTAGAATCATTTACTAAAAGTCACGGGCTGCGCGATCGAAACGTATGGTAACATTGGTAACGGTAAATAGGAACGGAAATCGGATTGAAATCGGATTAAACATAGGGGTGAAATCGGATTGAAGTCAGATCAAACATTTACGATTCGCGAACGCATCGACGAACAATCCTGGATAAAGGAAGTTAAGCGATATATCAAATCACAAATAACAAGTTACTTGAAAGAGTAAAGAATACTATCAGGCAAGATAAAAACAAACTACCACTTGACTGTCTTTCGATATATAGAGAGAATTTATTTAAACAAACAAGATTATATATGTATAATATCTGTAGGAAGAAAGAAAAGAAGCAATTGAATTGAAAAAGATTGAATAAAAATATTGTATCAATTTGATTGTTTCTTTTCTTTCTTTCTACATTGAAGATTAAAAAAAACAATGAATACTATCAGAGTGAATTTTATAATATAATATAATAATTCTATAACATATATTAGGTTTTTTAATTTAAAAGAAAAAAAAAATACATATATGAACACACAAAAGTCTTAGGTATTTTGTGTGGTCTTTGGACATTCGCCTGTCTATATTTCTATCAGCTTCGTGAGAAGCTTTTTGCCAAACAAAATAAGAGGACATTCGATACAACCCAATCTGTCTCTTTTTTCAAATATTAAAAAAAAATTAATCTAAAAATGTTGAGCAGATTAAATATATCAGAAAATGATTATATTTCTTCCATTTTTCAAACAATGAGTTAGATATCACTGCGCGAAATCTTTTAATTACTTTTCAGCGCAATCAAGAGAATCGATAGAGTAAACCGCGATGGGAGGAAACAAGTCGACGAACAAAGTTCTTTCAACTGAAATCCTGATCCCTCCGTTCGTCGATTCCTCCGACGATCCCATTCATTCGCCGTTAGAGCTCGAAAGATCACGCGCGGTAATCTCGACGAGGAATCTCCGTGACGAGCGAAACGCGAGTACTTCCTCGCGGTAGCATTCGGTAGCGTCTACCTACGCGCTGCAACTCGCCCGGCCTATTTATAAAATGCGACCTCGTGGCACACACCGCGATCGCCACTACCGCCTACCTATCATGGTCGTCCCGCGTGCAAATCAGCGCGCTGTCTAGCCCGCTTCTTCCTAATTTCCGAACGTATATACGAAAAACGGGTCAAAGCTATTTTCGCGCCGAAACGGCCCTCAAAGCCACGAAAGTGCCGACGACGACGATGCCTCGTTATAACGAACGCCGCGTGTACCGCGTGATGTACCACGCGCGTGTCGCGCGTACCGTCCTCCTCGATCTCGCTCTTCCGCCTCTGTTGTTCCTGAGCAAATCCTCAATCTGGGAACGATTTAGGACAAATCTGAGAACGTCGCAAAGAAGAAGGTAGGCCGTTTGGACGCGCGCGCGCTCCACGTGATCGGCTAAACTTTAATCCGATTGCGCGATCCCTGCCGTATCGCGCGCGTGTCTGGTTGATATCAGATTCATTGCAATATGCGTATCTCTGAATTAAATCTTAAATCGAAGTCGCTTAATGTTTCTTTTTCGTAAATTTATCAGTTGACAAAAGAATATAAACGTATTCATCAAAATCGAGACACATAACACATACACAGCACGCGTAATAAATTTGGTTTATAATTTAAAGAAAAAAATATACAGGTAAAATTACAATCTTGTAAGGTAACACGGATATCGCTTTACATTGTAAGCGTCGAATTGAAATGATTCGGTCATATCGTCGAGCTCGTTAAATTGAAAATTGGAAAAATAAAGAATCTTGTGCTCTCTCCGATATTTTTAAATAAAATGGCAACTAGATAAGAATCTTTTTGCTTTAATACGCATTATCGGTAAGGAAAAGATAAAATATTGCAAATATTATCGATTTCCTAATAGCGGTGTTTACTTTTCCAGACGTCCAGTCGAGGCGGCGTGCCGAAATGTCGGAAATAGAAGGTGAGGGCCCCTTACGAGCTCTGTCACGACCATGTTACTTGAGTATCATCGTAGATAGATAAACGAGTGTCAGTGGAGGAAGTCACGGGAAACCGAGCGTAATTCAGCGTATGCGTGCAAAAAAATGTAATGTTCAATATGATCAACGTAATGTGTAACGGAATGCAGAGCGTATTAACCAAAGATTCTGGACGACCGCATTCTCGCACAATCAAAACGTACCTCTGTCTACTGCCTCATCTGGGGATGCAAACAGTTTACATCCTGTCGCATCTCCGCGATATACATACATAATGCCGCTGTGTTCGCCACTGCACTGACGATGTTTATTAACAAGAAAGCGTTCGCCGAGCTACGTCATCGATCTTTATAAAACTCTGCCTCTCTAAAACGGCAAAAAATAATAAGAATCATCTATTTATTCTTCTCTTGTCGATAGAATTGAGATTTAAAAAAAATAACATAAATTACAACATTTTTATCCTGCCACTTTATATAGATATTTTTTTCACGTGATGCTTTACATTATTAGAGTATTTTTTGCGGTGGCCGCATGTGCCCCTACCAAGATGGCACCACATTAATTAACCGCGCGCAAGCAAAACGCACTTTCTCGCGAGCGCTCGACCGCGCCGACTAAATAAACAAATTCGGCAACAATACATCATTTCCGTTCATCTAACCGTACTCCTCTCCATCATCATGCAACACCAATTCCAAAATGTACTTACTGATTTTGGTGTCTCTCTGATTGATGGCGATTGAAATGTTCTACTTATTTACTAGATAGTGATAATAGGCTGCTAATGTAGGCAATATTGCATCACAGTATTTGCCACCTTGTATGTATACAGAGTGTGCCATTTTAATTTATCCACTCAAATATCTCAAAACCTGTCAGTTTTAGAATGGAAAGTTTTAGAAGAAAAAAGTTTTAGAATTCAACTATGTATGGCTAATTATATATAGAATTTATATAATTACATAAGTTCATTTTTTCTCGGGTATAGGTAAAAATGTCACGGAGAGATACTAAAACTCGATCACTTGATTTGATCTCGTTACGTGAGCTCTATATGAATTACATGTTCTTATTATGGACGATTTTTCCCAATACTCTTCGAAATGCGTACTTAAATATTTTGCCATTGGCTGTAAAGGTGTTCGATGTTTGATTAATAAATTCCTTTCCAACGTGAAAATAGCGTTGTTCTCAGATATTGGGAAAGATCGTCCATAGGCACATGTAACCCATATATAATACATATATAATATTACAATCTTATCCATCTCACTTGTCATCTTACCCCTCTTACTTCTATTATCTCGATCGGCTTTCATCAGGCATTAATCATTTCTACCATAACGCAATATTTGGATTAAGCATCAGCTGGAAAATGCGATTTCTTACGCCGATTCTAATAATTTCAATAATTGTGTATGGATTAACAAAAATTACGGACACAAAACTTAATAATGTAACTATTTAAGATATACGAATAATTCATTCAACGATCCAAAAAGAAACACAAGAAAATTCCACTAGTCCACAATTAAATGTTACAATTATATCGCATAAAACAACTGATACACAACATACAAACACAAGTTATGAAGTAATATTAGATAAGTCGGAAAACTACACATTAGTCGATTAAGCGGAATGAATAAGAAACCTACTCATAAAAATGATATTTATGATTCGATCTAAATACAATCGAATCTCTATATGGCTCCTCAAATAATTTATTATTATCTCCAAGCTTTCAACAATTGTATTCAGATCGAATCATAAATATCATTTTTATGAGTAGGTTCCTTATTAATTCCGCTTAATCGACTAATGTGTAGTTTTCCGATTTATCTAATAGTATTTCGTAACTTGCGTTGTATGTTGTGTATCAGTTGTTTTATGCGATATAATTGTAACATTTAATTGTGGACTAGTGGAATTTTCTTGTGTTTTCTTTGTATCGTTGAATGAATTATTTGTAATAATATGTTACATTATTAAGATTAAGTTTGTGTCCGTAATAAGTATTTCTCAGTGACATTTTACCTGTACTAGTATTCGCACCTGGCGAGATAGCCAGGCATTACTTCGAAATGCGTACTTAAATATTCTGCCATTGGAGGATGCCCCCAAAAATACCATGCGACTCTCTGATGCGAGTCGCGATGGTGAGACTTCACAAGTACGTATATGCCTGCCTCGCTCTTGTCGTTCTATGAGATCGATGAGAACGTCGATCAGGGCAATGAGTATTATTGCCGAATTTGTTTATATATTTTAGTCGGCGCGGTCGAGCTCTCGCGAGAAAGCGCGTTTTGCCCGCGCGCGGTTAATTACATAGTGTGATGCCATCTTGATAGGGGCACATGCGGCTACCACAATTTTAAAAAACATAATGAGAGATCGTTGCATCTTATTTTGTGTAACTGTCAGTTCTTTTGAGTTACGTAAAAATCAGATTTGATTCTGAAACATGAACATATTGTCGAACATCACGCATTCTCTGTCATGACGCATAAAATTTTACGACTAACTCATCGAGAACTTTAATCTTTCAAGCGCCGTTGCATTCATTCGTCATCGAAAAGAGACATCTTTCATTGCGGATGATCGCTTCTCATCTCTTTCCGATTAACGTACGTGCGCTTGTATTGCCGAAACGATTATTATCTTCAACTCGCTTTTCGCAGACTCGCAGAACGAGGAGCAGGATGACACTCAAAATGAGGCCCCGGAAACAGCGGAAGTCAGCAATGAGGCAGCGAGCACGATAGAAGAATCATATAGCTCAGAGCTATCGGAAAAATCATCTACGAAGGAGTCGGAGGAGGAACGAGAGGAAGTTAAGGAAAAGGAACAAGAAGAAGTAACGGAGAAAGAACGAGAGGAAATTAAGGAGACAGAAGCGAAAGAGACGCCGAATCGCGAAGAAGAAACGCAAGAGGAAGAAGAAACGTCAGCGTCAGGTTAGTGATGCGCACTTCGATCAATCAAGTAAAGCACCAAGAAGTACAGAGAGAATTCGAGGACTTAGCAATCTTAAGTATGAAAATATTTGTGTGAGGATATTATTAAGCTCCAAGTGTTGCGAGATTCAACACGACTTCGATATGATACATATTACGCAATTAAAACAAAGCGATTAAAACAGCAATGCAAACAACAATATCACATTAATGCATTTATAGTTTGAAAAGAGCTACAATCTACAAATTTGTATCACTTACTTTTGATCCATGAAATTTAGTAATGTCAAAAGAGCTAAAAAATTTCGAAAATGTTACACGTTTGTAACACATTTGGTACGTTCCCACATGTATTTAAGATAACGATACGTTGTAGCAAAGTGTATCGCTGAAATGGTGCGCTAGAATGTGCGCAGGCACACTCTCGGTTTCTGAGAATTTGAAAATTTGATCTTGTGCCATCTTGTGTTTTTGTTACCTC